>CAOJBI010439332.1:0-11016 GCA_948277035.1 Euphorbia corollata
AGAGGAGGAGCAGAGCTTAAGCTAGACACAAACCTCATGCAAAGGTTTGCCATTCTGACACTTCTCAACAAATTTACAATAAGTCTGTTCAAAAGACAATATTCAACATTAGATGACATATTTATCCAAACAGGAAATTAATAATCTTAATTCCAACCAGGGAAGATATCTACATACAATATAATGTGTCAAATTGAATAGCAAAAATCTACTTAATTGTATTGAGAATGCAAATTTGACAACAATATCTCGAAACTTGAAACCAATAATTCAATAATACAAATGCTATATTATCATTTTTATGAGCGGAGTTAATATCTTCTCTGAAAGCATTATCATAGTCAAAGAAGTTCCAATCAAAACATTTCGAAGTGAATCCAAAAATTGCATGTATTCAAGTTCACACGGAATATGGCACCCCCAGGGACAGGGAAAGAAGTCATTACCTGTTTACAGTCACAAGCATAGCCAGATCATAGTAGTTCAAACTTTATTAATTAGTAAGGAGTAATTAAATAGTTAAAACCGAAGGACTGAAGGAGTAAAAGAGAAATTATTACAGCATAGGCAGCAGCTAGAAGGTTCATGTCCCAACCGATAATCCAAGCATTGGGTTTGTGTTCCATAACAAAAGTCACTGCTATGGCTTGTACAGTTCCCATCAAACACACTAGTGTTGTTAGTGATAGCTGATGATTCTTGTATGTCTTCAATGCTTTTGTCTGTCACGTAAATGTGATCAGCTTAATGGCATTGCAGAAGCAGCTTAATGGCATTGCAGAAGGATATATTCAAAAAAGATTATGGCATTAACTATTTGAAGACTTTAGCAAAATACCATACCCCCTGGTAGAATCCAACAGCAACTCTGTAATATGCTGTAATGACCTGATTTGCCCGTTCGTAAATGTGAGCCAATGGCAGATATGAAATATAACTGGTAGAATGAAAAGTTATTCAGACAATAAAAAAGCAGTCAGATTAGAGAGCTACCAGAATCCCGGAGTTTGATAGTAAAGGTCTGTAATACTCACACATCGGAAGGGTAGAATTTAGTACCAATGCTGTTTCCAGCAACATTAGCAATCAAGTTTCCATGTGACAATGCAGCACCCTAGTCAGATATTATCAATAGTTTTGTTTTTAGTTGCAATAAGCAGTTAAATTAATCACAAAACTCTCTCCCTTTGCATTCAGAAAGTTGAGTAATCATACCTTTGGTGTCCCAGTTGTTCCACTTGTGTAGCAAATTGTAGCAATATCTTCAGGTTTTGGTGGGGAAAATGGCTGAATATTACTGCGGCCCTAAAAGGGAATCAATCACATAACATAAGAAGGAAGTTATGCTAATGTTAATGATAAAGCAAGTAGGGTTTGGTCAAGAGTTAAGAGAAACTAGAGTAGAAAAAACTCAATGTAAACATAACCAATCACTTTTCACAAAATCATTGTACATAACTTGTACTATACTTTGGAAATCTTTTTATTTTCTAATAAATACATATTCTAAAAAGTTATATTTTATTAGAATATATATATATATATATATATATATATATATGATGACTTGGAAAGATAAAAGCATCAATAAAATGTTTGAAGCATCATAAATTCTTTAGAGGGAAACGTTTAACTTATTCATTCTAACACTGTTAAAACAAGGATTGTTATAATTAAGCTTCAAATCCTTTGCTGTGCACATGCTCACATGCAATTAAACACACATACTAGAAGTAGAATTTATAAAAAAAATGTTTTAACTAGAAGAAATATGGAACTACCTGACTAAGCAGTTTTGAATATGTAATAATCTTAACTCCAGTTGAGGATGGAAGAGATGGTATCTAATCATCCATCCCTCCAACAACCTGCGCAACAGGAGAAGTATATGGAAAAACTATACAGAAAATGCATGAGCAACAAAAATTATCATCAATTTTGCTAAATCTGTACAAAGATTCAATCAAATGAGATCAATGGGACTGCATACCACTAACAGACGTACAGTTGGAATTTCAGACAAGAAGCTCAGCATCTGCCAAAGCAAGTAATATGATTAAATAGAAATTGTTAAAGAAAGATCTGAATCATCCATTGCAACAAACAAGTAATACAAAATGTTTGTTTGTGAGCAATGAGTTTACATATTACATGATATGAGGGACTCTATATTTTTACAAATACTCTAAAAGCTACAATATCACCTAAAAGCAAACATGTATACAAAGAGCACAAATTTAAAAAGGTTTTTCTTTTAGATCTGGATTATAACATGTAGCATCGACAAACACCAAAGAATGACTTCTAACTACCTTCTTCGTAACAGAGAATTCGAAGTCAGCAGAAGGGATAAAAAAGTTTAACATGGATGAGATCACAGTCATAAGCACAAACAGATAAAGAAAACCACAAATGCCAAACTGTGGCGGCCTAATGCTCTTGTAATTTACGAACAACTGATTAGCGCAATGTTCAGTTTGTCATTGGAACATGTGCACTTGCTTTTTTTACTAGGTCATATGTGAAGGAATGCTGTCTCTTCCAGTTCTTTCATCTCAATTCATTTTCTTGTTTGCACTTTGCACTAAACCAGATAAGGAAACCAGTAATGGAGCAAGTTTGGAGGATGTTAATAATGAATTCTTTGTGCTCACAGCCACCATGTGATAGCTTCCAGGGTAAAAGCATGTACAGCATAACAGTAATTCTAAATCTAAAAAAAACATTCTTAACATATTTATCAACTACATCTATAAACTGCATATAAATTTCAATTAAAAAAATGGGAAAGA
The DNA here is from genome assembly GCA_948277035.1 of Euphorbia corollata. Lineage (NCBI taxonomy): Eukaryota > Viridiplantae > Streptophyta > Magnoliopsida > Malpighiales > Euphorbiaceae > Euphorbia > Euphorbia corollata. Next base: position 2,793 of record CAOJBI010439332.1, read on the forward strand.
ACAAAAGAAAATACAACTCATTTATGACACTTTACTTTTTGAGTGTAACTAATCATATGACAGTTCATTTTCTGCGTGTAACTAACTCACTGTGAGTAAAGTTTGGGGCACACAAAATACAGCTTGAATATCCGCATGATTTACAATGTACTTTACAGCATCTGGACCTGCAGCATCAACAACAGTTATCTTAAAAAATTCAAAAATGCAACATCGATCCACTCTTGCTTTTCTTTTCAATAGTGCATACCAAGAGTGTCGTACAAAGGCACTGATATATAAGAGTATGCAGAGCAGGCATGATCAGCAATGAGCCATTCTGGTCTGTTGATGAAATACAATCCAACACAAGATCCCTATCACAGTCAAATAAGTAATTATCAGATGTCAAGAGGCATTAATCAGATAAACTCAATTGGGGTACCCGGGGGAAACATTCAGATCAAAATATAATACTGAATGACTACCAACAAGATAGGAAGAATATTACTTAGCATGCAATTATTGTTTTCTAACTCACCTTTTGTATTCCATGATATCTTAGTCCAGAACCTATTGCTGTTCGTGCAGTACCTGCTTCTCCATATGTCATCCATTTATAGCTAGTATGAAGCAAAAGGAAAAGGTGAGATAAATCTAGCAACAGATGGATATAATTTGAATTTTGCTAATAAGGAACTTACTCTCCTACTGTTCCATCGACCCGAATTCGTGTACCAAGATATTTGTAATCTCGGAAATTATCAACTGCTCGCCTACATTATCAGAGTTGGACAAAACATCTTCAGCTCATAATAGTGTTAACTCAAGGCATCTCTCAAATGATTCAGAAAGACACAGCTATGAAGTACATATAATAAAGTCAAGCAGAGAATGGATTCTTACACAAAATTATCATGCAATGTACCAACATCTGGATGATCAGGAAATCTGCCCACTAGCTTCAAAGGAGAACGCGCAGACCTTCCATGAGAAAAAGAAACGAATTGTTCATGAAAAATAACAAATATTTAAACCAGTGATGATGAAGAATAATTTCAAGTATAAAGCCTAAACAAGAACCTGTAAACATTCCATTTGCCCGTCTGTAATTTCTCTGGAAGCACAATACTGTAACCCTGTTCTGCTTGGAGCACATATGAGGATCAGCATTGAAGTACATACATGGAAATGATCATAATATGTACAAAGCAAAAAAAAAAAGGTAGCTAACTAGGCAGTAATACAATTATATTAAGCCTACAATTTTTTGCATTGAAATATCAACCTATTGAAGCTCTAATTAGGATAGTCTTCTTAATGGCAATAGTTGTCCCAGCACTCAAAATTATTTCTTTTGAGTGGCTTTTGGGGCCTACGACAATATTAAAAAGTCACAAATAAATTGATAAAGGAACTTGCCTAACTGTTATCTCCTATCATAAAACGAGAAATGGTCAATTGTTGCACCAGTGCAGAAACACAAAAATGACAAGGCAAAACTAAAACCTACAGAACAGTAACGGTCAAAGTAAACATAATTCAGCTCATAAATCAATGGACTCGTTCATACTTCATAGTAGTCAAAAGAAAAATGATGCAAAGAACACGAACTCCAATAAGATTTATCAAAATCAACCTCTTCACAGACAATCAAATCTAAAAAGGCCAACTGTAAAGTTCAAAGTAAACATACTTCAACTGAAATCAATCGACTCGTTCGTTATGGTCAAAAGAAAAACCATGAAACAAACACGGACTCCAATGAGATTGATCAATATCAACCTCTTCACTAATCAAATCTAAAAAGTTCAAACACAACAAAAACTCGACTCAATCGAAATACAAAAGCACACGAAAGAAAACGTCAAAAGCGAGATTTACCAGAGTAAAACTCGCCAGCAGTGGCGTTGAAATGGAGCTGAGAAGAAGAATCACCGGCAACGATAAGATGATCGTTGATGGCTCGAACTCGACGCTGAGCAGAGTCCATAGTGATGTTGATAGCTAACCAGCAGTACCAAACAAAGGCCGTTAAGCGAAGTAGATAATAACTAATCAGGTTTCTGTTTGTTTCTCGAGAATCAGGAATTGCAAAAGATAAAGTGATAAAAGGAGGAGGCACGGTCTTCTATAGTGATGATGGTGGGATCATCTGTTAGAGATACAAAGCAACCTTCTTCATCTTTCTCTTCTTACAGGTGATAAATAAAATATAAAATATGGAAACGCATTGCCGTCTCAAAAATACTCTTATCCGTGATAATTTGGCCCTTAGCTTGTATTGCAAAGTTAACTTGTCTTGGTTAAGAGTAGGGGGCTTAGAGGCCATGTCAACGGGTCGGGTTGGCACCGATCAACAGCCAGAAATTTTAAAAGAATGAATAATGATGAATCATTTTATCTCATGAAAATATTTATGAACACTTTATGAATAGTGGCTTATAATTAGTTGATAAGTAGAGTAAATTATTCAATAACTGGATAGAGACTTCTGTGTATAAGATTAATTGGATATATTTATTTTTACATAGTTAAATTAAAATATGTTCAAATAAGTTATAAATATAAATCGCCAAAAGTATTTGAAGATACATGCTTTTTTCTAGAATGCAACATTGATAAATAGTTTAAATTATCTATTTTCGAAAAGGACTCTTTTTATCCAATGTGTACCAAAGTAAACAAATAGACCTTTTCAACTGAACCAAATAAAATACAATATTGTTTGTCTATTTTATCAATGAAAGATATCCAATAGATATTGATTATTCATATGGAAAGGGTAGAGGTCCTCTTTGATACGTTTAAGTCGCTCAAATGAGAATCTTAAACTGGTTTAATATCTTTGATGACGTACTAACAATGCATTAACAAATAAACAACAGTCGCATTTTTAATGATAAACATTAATTATTTAATCCACATCCCTTGAAAAGTATTACAGCTTTATGAACAAAATTCTGTTTTATAAGTCATTATTACTAAATATCCCAAATATTATCTGATAAATAAGTAATGAGAAGAAATATTCTCGTAATAACTTGTAAATGCTTTAATCCGCTCGCTTGCTTACAATTGCGAGCCAAACTTTGTTCCAGCAAGTCCTGTACTCATGTCGATGGCATTATTTGTTTCGCTCATATTGGCTTTCCAAGTTTTTTTTTGTCCAAATTCCAGTACTTATATTTTCTATACAAAAAACGAGCCTCAGAGAAGTACTTCCCGCAGCCCCAAAGCTGATTTTCTATTTACCGAAAATACATGTTTTCACCTTTTTTTTTTAAAACAAGGAAAGAGCAAAAGAAAACAACCCTAGACTCACCTGAAATCATCCAATCCATGCTTTTAGAAGGGTTTTCAGCAAGAGACATCTAGTACCAAAACTTGAGATATTTCTGCAGAACATCCATTACAAGTGCCCCTCCGCTACAAGTGCGATATTCTTAAATGCATTGCTCTCCCATTTATCTTTTACAGCATAGCACTTCTTTTAGAAATATCGAAAGAAATAAAGCTATGAACAACGAGGGCTTCACTTACCCCGTCTTCAAACTTCAAATCACAATCTCGCAGCTAAGGGAATCGCGGGCCGTTAGATCTCTTCCTCGAGTTAAAAGGTAGCTGAAATGTTTCTTTGCATTTAACCATCTATGGGACCCTCATCAATAAACATTCGTTAATATACACAAAATCACACAACTGAATAGTTTAGGCACACTTATCGTTTTTACCATGTTCTCCACCTTCCAACTTATGGGATAGGCATACCCAAATACCCTGTCCCCCAATCTCGTATTCACATCATTAAACACCACGGTTGATTATCTTAATGTTGATTATGAAATCACGTAAAACCTAATTCTAATATGTATTAAGAACTCAAGTGTATCATCCGCTACAGCCTACTAACTAGTAGCGTCCATATTAGAAGAGCTCCATCAACTGTTGTGCCACATCTGCATCAAATTAAAAGAAACAAATGAATTTGCTATAAAATCAACACATGAATTATTTCGTTATCAACATAAATGCTAACGATGAACAAGAAAATGTACCTTGGATAATGGCTGGGGTTGTTTGGAATTCCTGCCAGATATGCTGGTAACTAGTCAGATCCAAATGTAAGAATCTAGCAGCAAGATAAGCAGCACCAGCAGCAATTTGATGAGGTTTAAACTGAAGCCACAAAGAGCTTCGGAGCCTACAAAATAAAACAACAAAGCTTTTAATGGAAGCAATTTTCATCAAATTAGATATTAACAAACAGTCAAACCAACCAGATTGGCGATTAATGTTCACTAATATGAGTACGCAACATCTTGTGCCATTCAGGATACAGTACCTCATTGTTGGAAACACAATCAATGGCAGGAGTGCAGGACATAAGCATACAACAATATAACTAGACATTAGATTCAAAGCAAGAAAAGATAGCAAGTTAAGTCGTTCTCTTACCAACAAAAAATGCGGCAACCACGAAGTATATTTGCAAGAATTTGTGCAGGACTGTGGATAGAGCACCAAAAAACATTGCACACAATTTTATTCATCTACAAACACATCTACTCCCAGGCCCAATTCCTCTGCAGAGGCTTTTAACTCCAGAGACATACACAATTCTAAAATAAACAAACAGTATCTAGCAGAACACCGCAAATAAATTATCAGATCAGTCATTTGCTTCTTCAGCCCACTACTTGATAAGGAAAGGCCCGTCAAAATACATGCACTAATGCTCATGAAGCAAGAATGCAACCCCAGTAACGGGATACCACCATCCCAAATCCTCTAGCAAGAACAAGATGCAGCTTCCAAAGGCATTTATAACCCCAACAAATAATGAGGTACACAGTTGATACGCATCTTGTGGTTGCATATACAGTGGAACAAGTATGAATAAAATACATATGTACTAGTATTGATCTGTTGGGGATAAAGTTCTGATGCTACTTCTTGAAAAACGCACTTTTAGATGCTACTATAGACAGCTTGGACTTGATAGCTAAAATATTCAACTCACTAAAACACAACTCTTCATCGCCTCAACACATATGAAGCAGTGCTCAGTTGCATAGAGTCTCTCGTCTTAATGCACCTTCACAATGCAGTAACTATAACTATTGACATCTCAAAATACATTGCTTCTTTTCACAATGGATGTGGTTACCATGATCATCCACAATTCAAACCGCAAAACCGAAACAACAATAGTGTTTATGATGATAAATACGGTAACAACAATAATAATAAGGCTTAATACATCCATAACCGCCCCAACTGACACTTTTGGCCAAATGCCCCTTGAACTTTGAATTGTAACCACGAGCCCCCTAAACTTTGTAAAATTGCATCAGAAAGCCGCCTGATGCAGCCTTAACTTGGTAATGTGTACTCAGGAGCCGCCTCAACTTGGCAAAAGTATACCTAGGATCCGCCTTATGCTTACATTCGTAGTTGCGGAGGAAACCGTGCATTACAAGCGCACTTACATGTACACCACACAAAAGAGGACTCCATGGAATGCACAGCACAACTACAATTTCAGCATGAAGCGGCTTCCAAGTACACTTTTGTCAAGTTGAGGCGGTCCTCGGATGCACTTTGCCAAGTTGAGGGGGCCTGCAAGTACAAGTCAAAGTTGAGGGGGTAGTTGGCCAAAAGTAGCAAGTATGAATGTGTTAAGCCTAATGATAATGATAATGACGTCCTATATCAAAACCATTTGTCTTGTCCATTGTTCATTAGGTCTCAAGGACCATGTCAGACTCAGTGAGTATAAATACATGAACAGATTCAAACAACAAGGTGTTCTCAAATTCTGATTATTTTAAATAACTTTACAGATTAAAAATTGTAAATTTTAAAGAATAGAGAAAAAAATAAAGACATTTTCTATGTGAGAAAACAATGCCTAAGCACCCAGGCTGTGATCTTCCTGAATGACACTCTCAAAGACCGTCTATGCATATGAATCTGAAAAAATAAGATTTGCTGAAGAAAAAATTTCCAAACATGAGCGGAAGTACTACCTAAAAATGCATATTGCATTCTGAGTTCATGAAGGCACATGCATATGAAGCGAAGTAGGAAAAGAATTAGTGAGGCAGCAATGATGCAACAAAAAAGAAAAGAAATTTTTACTCACGCTGTAACTTAATTTTCAAATAGGTTCATGCTAATCCTTTTCACACATAATCCATCCCTTTCATTTACAAAATGGGTAGGATGTAGATACCAAATTTACTTAACTCCACTAAACTACAGAAAATAAAGCCGCATTCATTTCGGATTGTCTGCACTCTGTGCCATGCAGATATAGTTGAATGCTTGAAACTCTGCATGCAAATTTAACTTCAAACACTCTAAGCTACAACTTCTTTTAGTTAAAACCTATTCAATAGCTCAAATGAACAATATAGAAAAAAGAGAGAATCAAGATGGAATATATCAGCTAGGAAGCTGCATACAAGGTAGCCATACCAATAACCTGCTTGGTTTATTGACAGGCTTGAGTTGTTTGAATTTGTTTTAGCAGGTAAAACGGTAAAAAAACAGTGAGCTCAAAAGCCACCTAGTTCTAAAATCTTGCGAAAAAGAGGAAATGAAACATGAATATGCGGGAAAAAAAAGTTTACATAGGGGGAACATGGTAGATAGTGGGCAAATATTACAAAAGGCGAAAAATAAATAAACGATGATAGAAAGACCCACATATAGTCTTTGAATCTAACCGAGTCAATTAAGGTCATCCGTCTATGAAAAAGCAAAACTGACTGAACAAGCATGTACAGTACATGAAATTTGAGCAGGGTGACCTTCCAGTTTCTTATATCTTTTATAAGATGAGCTGAGAAAAAATATTCATTTCAAGATAATAGGAGCTCAAAGTGAGGAGTTTATACTGGTTTCAAGAGCATATAAACTTTTCAGAAACCTTGATCTTTGGGGATTTTCTTTCTCCTTATCTTTCCCTTCTTTAGTTACCCTTTATTTTGCCTTAATATTTTGATTACATAAATAATTTTGGACGTCCTAAGGCTATCTTCTAAAAAAAAAGATAACCAGGTTGATGATGGACATAATCATGATCATATGATCCACAACACATTCAAAAATTATCCATGCACAGCATATCAACCCGCCAGCTAACAAGCATGCTAATCTTGGGCAGACCCTGCAATTATACGCCATGCCATAAGAATCAATTTCCCATTCAAGAATTGCTCTAGAGAGTAGTAGCTAGAAAGAAAATTTGGCACAAGCATTACAGTTCTGAACCAAATAGAACAAGAAGAAACCTAATTAATTCATCCTTCATGGTCCACGTGATACAAACATATTTCTAACTGGTCATGGATCGAACTCTCAGCAGCCCAAATCGACATAGTCAAATCAGCGGAGCTGCAATAAAACTTCTCATACAGTAGACACTATGCATTCTTTAACCAAATAAAGCCACATGAGTTCCTGGCTGAAGCACAGTCAGTAACATATTATGTCAATTTACTGTCTAGATCCTTTGGCCAGTAAGAGCAACTAATCATGATGCACAGTAGCTATAAAAATTTGTGATACAGTTCAGATATAGAAGCGATAAACTCACCCTTCACTGACCAGGTTTAAGGCCAGGTTCACCAAAACGGATTGAGAGAACCCTAATTTGTCAAGGACAGATGTTAGAGGAGCAAACGGATGTTGCACATTAAGTTCAAAATTTAGCGTTGTCAGAATCATTTGCTCAGCCTCAGTAACCCGCTCTCGATACTGTTCAAACCAATCCTGCATAATACAATTCATTTCTCATCAGCAAGCTAGAAACTTAATGATTTAGTTTAATTTATCATGGTAACCTATTTTGTAACAAACCACAAGTATGAGACAATTACTCATGAAACAAAGCAAAAGAACATCTCAATTCTAGAAAGATTGATTCTGATGCACACATATGAAGTGAATCATATCCAATTCTTTTTTTTTCCCATCTCATTTTCATGATACTTACAACATGAAGCAGGTATAATTTCATGAGAGAAAACATATTGAAGCAATTAATATTTTTTAAGGTAGTAACTCCGGACTGTAAGATACAACAGGAAGCAGGTATGACAGGAAAGTTATATCTTGCTTGTGAAAAATCTCGCAGGAAGCTCTCACTGCATCGTTTAAAAGGCATGGCGTCTCCTCAGACTTTGAAGCAAGAAAGAGAGCAGCTGTAGCAATTAACTGCAAGAAAACAAGTCAT
>CAOJBI010440093.1:0-18079 GCA_948277035.1 Euphorbia corollata
TCCTATTTTATACTCATAGTGGAATTCTTCTGTCCTTGTCTGTGGTTTTTCCCCGATTTGTTTGGGGTTTCCACGTAAAATCTGTGTGTTATCTTTGTCCTCAAATTATTAGTTGCGGGTATATTTTTGTGCTCTATCCGGCGTCCCAAAAACGGTCCTCATCCCGCTTCCGCAAATCCTGACAGAAAAGAATTGAATTAGCGAATTAGAGCTGTAATTACTTCACTCTTTTATGATTATAAATGATCACAATACATTTGACATTTTGTATGGACATGTTCAATTGAGAAGCGTAAGCTAGTCATGGTGCCATGGAAATATTGCTGGCAAGGTTTAAACGAGGTTTATTTTTTTCATCAACCAAATGATCGGTTTAACTTCTTAGCGGTGTTCATTAGTAGTTTGATTGAATAATCAAACCAAACCAAATATAAAAAAACCCAATAGGCTTAAATTATAAGCCGAAATCGAACCGAAATAGAAGAGTAACCGAACCTACTAAAATTTTTCAGTTTGGTTTGTTTGGCTAGTTGTTTCGGTTTTATATATAAATGATCTCTTTTACAGTGTATTGGTGTGATTGAATAATTAGTACTTATAACAGTTTGACAATATACTTGAACATACCATATTTCAAAATTTTAATAAATGAAATTAAAATTAAACTATAATGTAAATTTAATTATAATTATTGGATCGACACACATTATATTATATGAATTCGAATATAATTGATAAATAAAAAAAATTCAAAGTTACAAGAATACAACTAAAAACAACAATAACCTTAAAAAATTAGCGGCAATGTTACTAAAATATGTTTTATGAAGCTATTATATTGCAGATTACTTCTCTATGCTCTTAAAATAGAAAAGGGCATTATACCATCTTAAAAGGGCATTTTATGGGATTACAAGAAAAAGATAAAATAATTTTAGGTCATGCCATAGTGCAATTTTACAAATGTCACAATTAAAGTTCTGATTTTTGAAAAGAACGTGATCTTAAGTTTTATTTTTCAAAATATGTGAAAAATAACGAACAACTAATAATTTGTGGTTTAATAGTTATTATACTAGGTATAATAACTATTATACCTGGTATAATAGCTAGCTATTATACCAGGTATAATAGCTATTATACCTCGTATAATGACCATTATACCAGGTACAATGACTAATATATTATTCTAATATGAAATATGAAACTTGATCTTTAAATACTTCTATGATATTATTCATTATACCATATACAATGACTATTGTGTTATTCAAATGTTAAATTTGAAAAGTGATTTTAATGCTTTGTTTTATTTCTTGTTATTTGAATATTCTTCAATATTATTAATTTGGTATAACAATAATTATACTAGGTATAATGACATTAGATGAAACTGGATTGGAATGTGAAATCTGAAACTAAATCTTAATACTTTCTTTATCTTCAATGATTTGAATATTCTCATATATTATTCGTTATAATAAGTTATAATGACTATTGTACCAACTATAATAGTAATTATACCTGGTATAATTATACCAATTATAATGACTATCATATTACACAATTGCGAAATCTAAAATTGGATTTGAATACTTTCTTTATCACCAATTATTTTATTATATCAGGTATAATGTTCATTAATTATACCTGGTATAATAACTATTATACCGACTATAATAACTATTATACTAAAATCGTGAATCAAAATCAGAAAACTCAATTGCGATCCAAATCGAAAAACTCAAATCGCGATCTAAATTGGGAAGCTCATAATCGTGATTCAAATCCAAATCGTGATGTAAAAATCCAGAAAAGAAAGAAGAAACAATATGAAAAGAATCATAAAACAAAATCGGAAAATCATGGAATAATAACAAAAATCCATCAAATAAGAATATGATGAAATCGCAGCACTCGACTTGTGTACTTATGGTATTAGGTGTTGAGATAATTACGTTTTGAACTTTGTATTTATCTGTAACTATCCTGTAGTTTAGGAGTTAGTTTAGAACTCTTGTATTATTAATTAATCTCCCATGTACGTCAATAATAGATCAATTACTTCTTCCCAAATACTGATTTAACATTAGGCATGTTGATAAAACCAGAGTTTTCAGATACATAGGCGGCTTCAGATCATGATTTGAGTTTCAGATCACGATTTGATGAAATCGTGATCATTGAGATCTTGATCCAAAGAAGAAGAAAAAGAGGAGGGAGAGAGAGGGAGAGAGAGAGAGAGAGAGAGAGAGAATTGAGTAGACAAAAGCAGAAGAATGAAAAGCATGAAAAAGGAGACGAACGCATAGAAATATTATTTCTCCCTTGTAAAAAGAAAAATATTTTGGAAAAAGAAGGGATTTATTTGTATTTCTCTTGAAACATGATATTATATATAGACATATTAATTAATCAAGCTGGTTCGATTATATCGGTTTAATGAATTAAAACAGAACCATTGTATAAACCGAATTTTTTTTTAAATTAACCGAATTTTTTTTGAAATTAACAGAACCATTGTACTTATGTGATTGAGGTTCTTGGCCTAATGGTTAAGACGGAAGCTGTGGACTCTAAAGGTCCCAGGTTCAAATCACATCCGGGGTGGGTTAGGGATTTTTCTTTCCATTTAATAATGTAAGCCCAAATGAGGCAAATTTTTTAAAAAAAAATAAACCGAATTTTTTTTGAAATTAACCGAATTGTTTGGACATTTATTTGTCTTATGTCCGTTCAGCTAAGAACTTTGGACCATCATTCAATCATTATTCTTTGGATACTCATTGTATGCCAATACGATAACGATTCAGATCTCAAATCAAACCCCAATTGTCAATGTAATTTGGCTAGTTTTGGAACACCAGCTAATCAATTCATTTTATCCAAATTAATCGCAATCACTAATATGCTGATAAAATGGAAGAAGCCTATTCATTTTCTATGTTTCTATTTGGGTTCATATAGCAAGATTGAGGAAAATGTCTACAAAATCCAGAGTATCATTATATTTAGAATTATTGCATAACAATCATTCACATCTATTTTTTATTAAAATAGAGACAAATCTCGAGAATTAATTAAATTTTGGGGACTGAAAAATACTTAAATGATTGTGGTGAATTCCAGAATTCCCGGTTTATGCTTAGTAATTTATTTTTATAGTTTAACCATGGATATAGACACCATTGCCGAACCATGTTAGTTCTTGTGTACAATTGCTATCACTTTTCTTGCTTATTTTTCTTTTTCCTCATTTTGGCAATTGAATTGTTCCATGAGAGTGTCATAATTGAGCCATAATTGATTACATGGTATTCTAATGGTTCAAAATACTTTTTATATTCCGATTTCTAAAATTAGTAATTTTAGACTTTTTATTTTTATTTATTTTTTAGAATATCAATCTAACTTTCAACAGTTTTTTCTTAATTTATCCTTTTATTAATTGTAAAAGAAGTATAAATAAAATTATAAGTTGATAATTAAGAAGAAAGAAAATTTTATTATAAAATAAAATGAATAAATTAATCATTTTAGTTATTCATCAAATGTCATATTGGTTTTGACGAAGTCTAAATTGACTAGTATTAAAAACCGAAGTGGATAAAGCATATGTAACGAGTATCCTATTTGGTTTGAAACTGAGACCACGTCTCTTTTCTTTGAAAACTAAACTTCTAATTAATTTATTTAAAGTATCACCTATCATTTGAAGAATTATGTAGTTTGGAAACTAATTAAAATAAAATGAAATTTATTAGCACAAAAAAAATTAAGTATCAATAACCATATGTAGAAACCATTGGAGATGTTGGGCTAGCCCACATTGAAAATAACCAAGACATATTATTGATATATAAGCGTTGTCTATTTAACCTTTATACAAATTAATTAATTGATTTTATGTTAGTTTTGCTCAATCCTGCTTGGATACTCACTCTCCAAACCCATAAATCTACCAGGGATTATGTTTGACTCGGAGTTGAATTCTTTCTTGTAGCAGAAGATTAACTGTTAGAAATTAATCCTTTTAGGATTCTGCCTGTTTAGGCATTATTGGTGAGGCGGATCTCTTGGGCGGTCGAGATTCACCTACCTTGCTTATCTTGCTGGATGTAGTTGCTAGTGGTTTATAGATGATGAGGCGGCAATACCGACCGGAGGAGTAATAGATGCAAGGAATGCATCTAGTGATACTTTACAAAGTTAATTATCATATAATATCCAAAAAATAATTTGAAATTTCTTAGAAACTTGAAGCCCTGAACGGTCTCCAAGTCTTCTCTCTTTGTAATAGTCGACATTGGGATGGAATAAGGGTAAATATTCATTTCGTCAAACTAGGATTTTTGATTCACTTAAAAGAAAAATATATAAGTTAGATTATAGATTTTGCATCAGTGTATGTTGGTACGATCCAATTTTAAGCTATAAAATCTTGTATTTGACTAAAATGTTCAGTCAAATGTGAAGTTACTAAATAATATTAAATCAAATGTATAGACAAAATTTGGAGGGAGATCAAAGAAATTGGATGGTAGATTTAAAATTTAATGCTTGTATTTTCCTACATTCCATCCATACCCTTCTACCAAATACAAAATAAAATCCATCTTCGTACTACAAATTCAAATTAACTAACTCACTACAATCTTGCGAAAATTTGAAAATAGATCAATCGAACTAATATCATTTGATTGTTCTAATAGATATTTGAATATTTTGATTTTCACAAGTAATAGGCGGCATATTGTATCATCAATAACAAGTAGATTAAGGGTACAAGAGTTATGCCAAATTTCGTGAAAATATTGAATGCATGGTAGTTACCTTCCGTACACGTACAAAAATCAAAGATCGTAACATATGTCGTATTTTGATGATATATTAATTTTACTCACATGTGTAGTTAAACATTCCCTTACTGTTACTATATATAGGAATACGTTCTTAACCATAAAGAATAACATTATGTATCATAAACTTTGAAGCTAGTATATCAGACGACATCATAAATACGATTAGAAGTAACGTGTCACATCATAAATATGATAGTGTGGAAATTACGTTGCAGTGCTAAAGAGGTTAAAGCATTTTTTAATAATTTAAGAGGGCTATATTGTCATATCACTGAAACAAAAAACTAAAAAAGTTTATTTCCTTTTAAATCACAGTTAAGTTTTAACCATAAATGATAATATATGAAATTCATAAAATCTTACGATATGAAATCAATATTCAAGTAATAAATGATAATGTATTTTGTGACAATATTTTTACCATATATTGCAAATGAATAGATACTAAAGAATCTAGTAGTCCTTAAAAATTTGGTTGTCTAGGGTGGGGTGTATCACATGTCACTAATATAAATTACCTCAGAAACATGATGGCTAATCACACTCAAATATTTAACTACAATTCTAGCTGCATTTACCTTGCTCAAAATTTTCATAACTTTTTGAAATGGCGAGACAATTCAATTTCTCGAACTCAAATGGTTCCAAGGGTGGAAATGCTCGATTCACAAGTCAAGATAACGCGAATGATAATGAGAATGAGTTTCTGACGCTTCAGTTAGGTCAAAATCGTGTAAATGAGGATACACCTCAACTTTTACATTCATCACAGATCATTGATCTGTTTCGCCAAAATGGTCAAAACTTTCTAGGCTCGAACCAACTTGGTTTGAGCCAAAGGTGGGCTACAACAAGAAATCCTGATGTGACAACAAATAGGGTTGAAATTCATAGATCTTATGAATACCACCCAATAAGAAACTCACGTAGAGGCGAAGTTGCTCTTACGGAGGTAGTGAGAACGACTAGGTATATTACTTTAAATCCGAATCTGACAATGGAGCCTCTTCGATTCATCCCTACTCCTCGAAACGATTTTCACATTAATGTCCAAAACCCTAATATCCTCCCCAGCTCTTCTCATAATACACCAATCAATGCAACACCCATCAATCAAATTCCTCCAACACATTCACCAATCAGTGCAACACCCATCAACCGAATTCCTCCAACCAATCCGCGGCCTTCACCTTCTGAGAATCGTGCTGAAGCAGAAGGTGATGGAAGGACTCACAGCCTTCCTCATGAGAGGTATGGTCCATATACCTGCCCAAGGTGCTCTTTAGTGTTCCCTACTTCCCAAAAGTTTGCTGGTCATATGACCACACATTATAAAAATGAAAGTTGGGAAGAGACAAGAAAAAGACGGGAAATCAAATACAGAAAAAGGTATGGCAACACGAATGGAGCATCAACATCAAGGATGCCCGCGAATGGTTTCGGCACCGGGAGCACCAGGACTAACTCCAATTTGGAGGGAGATAATAATATTGAGAGAAATAATGGGGAGGAGACTATAAGAGAAGGATCTGAGAATGCTACAAGCAGCAACATTCACAGGGATCCCAAGGTTAAGAAGGAACCGAAAAATATGTAATCTTTTTCGACATAAAATGTAGGGATGTTGGAATAACACAGTGCAAGTCTTATGACTTGCAAATAAATTTTGTGTTCCATTGATGTTTTATCACATTTTCATATACATTTAACAATATGATTTTTAGGTTGCATAATTTGCAAAATATTAAGAACGAAACAAATTACAACATTTCTTCTAAACAATTAATATGAGTTTTTTTTATACATCTCACAACATTTTGAAGATGCAAATGGTACTAAAGATATATATAACCCCACTTGTAAGTTTTACTCCCGGGCACGACTCGAAGAAAAACTTGATTTTAAGAGGTTTTGTTTTTTTTTTCAATTACTTAATTTAACAAAAAGCTTTGTTTATAGGTAATCCTCATCTAATTACATGCAAAACAAACGTAAAGAGTACGTAATACTAGACGATTACGAAATAGTTGAATTTTTTTTTTTGGCTGACAAAGTATCATCAAACATAGAATCATTGCATGACAATGATTCACTTTGTTGATTGAAATTAGAGAAATCTTTCGAATTTAATAAATTCGGGGAGTTAAAATACCCAAGTGGTTTTGTAAAACTCCGGTTTTATGTTTAGTAAAAAAAGAATTTATCATCCAAGTCGAACCATATTAATTCTCGTGTACAATCAGTGTTATTTTAATTTTATTGTTCTTCATTTTGGCAATTGAATTGTTAATGAAAGTGTCATAGTTGAGCGATATTTAAATTATATGTTATTATGATGGTTTAATTTATCTTTTGATGAAGATGCAATAGGTATCCTCTTTTGTTTCGAAAATTAGGATCGGTAGGCACAACACATGAAAGAAGAAAGCAAACCGAAAAGAAACAAGGCCACCATTAGGCCACCATGAGTAAAAAGACATTTATAGTGTCTAAATTGTAAGCAACAATCAAAAGAATGTCTGCTTTGCTATTTACACGGTTTGTCCACAATCTAGTCTTCTTCAATACTATCTCTAATAGGAAAGATCATAAAATTTTCTATAACTCTATACAAATATATACATATACCAAGTATAGTTCATTCCAGTAAACAAGAAGTCACTGTATCAACTTGCTCTTGAAAGATTTGACGATGTCTTGAAATCAGAGACGTTAAAAGCTTCATATGTTGCAAGTTCTCAAATTTTATAATGCAGAAATGATATGATATAATCGTTTGGCTATCCATGAGACTTCTACAAGGCTCTGTAGTGGTACTGCAATCTCTTCTGCCATTGACATTAGTAAAACCCTGCATTCTGCAGCAGACAAGTTCATCTAAGGCCTTAATATTGGAATATGTGTTTGTTTATTATAAATGGTAAAATCATTTGTACTTGTTTTTTTTATCACCCAGTATTGATCAAAAGGGTAACCGCCTTATAAATGATATATGACCCATATTTATGATATTGATACCATATTGAGAATCATAGTCCTAATTGTATCCCAAAAGTACCTCAAAAGGGAAGAGGGGAGGATTTCGATCATGGTATTATATATTATAGCGAACTAGAGTTAGTTATTCCTTATTGACCTACATGGATGGTGAGGTGCAGGGTCAAATTGGATGTAAGGTGGGTTTGACTTTTCGAAAATGTCATTTTTCCGGATGACATTGAGGGGGCAAATCGGTGCACTTTTGCAAATTCATGGGGTTATTTGAAACTTTTGAAAATTCAGGGGGAAATGTGTATTTAAGGACAAGTTCAGGGAGCGCCCGATGTATTTAGCCATTTTTTATTCATGTTTCTATGATTCTATCATAACTAACCAATGTGAGATTCATACCGACTTCAACCAACAAGCAACACTATTTTGACTTGAAGGCTTGAGCCCATGCATTATATATATCTAGTCAAATTCATGATAAATTAAGATAATTTTTCTAACCTGGAATGTTTGTGAAATGTAACAGTGACATGGAAGCAAGAACCTTGTGCTCAATGTGGTCACTATTTAAAAACATTTCTTTCAGCCTGGAAATGAGGACAGAAAATGCATAGAGCTGCATTTCAGCATCAGACAGGGAAGAAAGTGCAGAGCTCAACCATGCAGTAGTTATTAATGATGCTTTGACCAAATCCGAGCCTCCAGATTTCAGGCATTTCGATATGGCATCTAGAAATGACATTTTCCCATCATTTAGTAGTGATGTCGACAAGTTCCTTAGCCAATTGTTCATTGTCTCTTCTCCATCTTCCTGTATGTAATATAACAAGTTTAACTTAAATGGATCAAATCTTTTCATGAATCAAATATAGAACAGTTATGTCAAACAGAAGATAAAATGTTGTACATTTCGAGTATACAATAATTTCTCTCACAGATTCCTGAATTTTTACAAGCATAAGCTGATTACTCTTTGGAAAAAGAAATCATAGTATATAGGCATACCACGTCATCCTTCTGCGTCAGATGATGTGGTGTATCAGGTGTACCCTATAACTTTTTTAAACCGGTGCAACCAAATTAAAAAATTCTTTTCTCATCATTAAAAAACTATTTGTAAGAACTATATATGGAAAGTGTGAACGATAGAGAAATAAATTAGATGAGGTAGAGGTAGGATAGATAAAAAGAGGAGGTAATAGAGGTTAAGATATAAGAAATACAACAATCAGCTTCTTCCCTTTTCTTTCTATAACAGTCTCTAACGCATTCAGAGCTGCCTTTTAGGAGCACTCTGAGTTACTGTTTTTTTTTAAAACTACAAGTTTCAGTTTTTACAAGCTCAAAGGAGAGGAGAGAAAAAATGAAGTATAGACTAGTTAACATACCGATGAATGTGAGTCATCAAGCAATAAGTCATCTTCTTGAGACTTAATTTCGCATATACTTCTACTTTTTGCTTCTTCAAGAGTCCAATTTTCTGTCTTCGACTTTCCAGATGCAGAGATACGTCCTCCTAAAGCAAGGAGAACACTGCAAGATGATTCTTGGATATTATCATCAGTTAGACTGAGGTTGAGCGCCATTGTAATAGCATCAACAGCTTTCTCCCTATATATACTGTACTTCTGAGGTTCAACCTGTAGAGTATTAAAAATCTCAAACAAAACACTTCAAATGTATTTGATAAAACTATTGGGAAATTTCGAACTGAATGAGTATACCAGGAGATCTAAGTGCAAAAGTAGTGCAGCAACCCAGGGCATTTGCTCGGGTGGAGATGTTTCAAGATATATCAGTAGAATGTGCTTTGCATTTATTATCTCCACATTTTGTAAGCCACTTAAAAATATTTTCACATCTATCTTGCTGTACTACAAAAAAGGGCAACCTTTATTTCCATGGCATGTTAGAGAACACTAAGGAGCGATAATGCAGTTCCTCAAATAACTTTCTTATGCTAGACTTTTTTATCTAAAAAATTTGAGCAGTTGCGCTTACGTTAAAAAAAATCCCTACTTGTATGTGACTCGAACTTGAGACCTTAGAGGTCACAAATTCAATATTAACCACTAGGCCAAGACGTTGGTCACACTTTCTTATAATAGACTTATTCCAAAGTCACTTGACTAAATCACTACTTATAAAGGTGATAATTTACTAGTATTATGTGAACGAGCATTCATCAACTAAAGCGAAGAAGAAGACAAGATCGTGAATCAGCAAATAGCTCTTTTATTAGCTTGATCATTTACTTGTTTTATTTTACCAATCTGTAGTCACCAATTAAGGAACTTTCCAACAATACAAATTCATGAATTCCTTTATTTACCACATGATGAGTTCTAAAGGGCTTGCCTTTTTTTATTAATCACAAAATGAATCCGACAAACAGTTCCACTGTTGTAACAGACTTACTAGGGGTTTGATTCATGAATGGCTTTCAAAAAGGTAATAGATTCCGATTCATCAACTTCAACAATTATCTTCACTTCACCTCTCATTCCGTAATGTTGTAAACTAGACTCATTCAAAAGTTAGTTTTCTGAAAAGAGAATGCCACAGTTACAGAAAGGAAGAGAAATTTACAGACCTGCACAGACAAAGTAACTGAATCAGTAGGAGCACAGCATTTCTCCTAGAGTTGGGCTGCTTGCTTTGAAGTAGGTCAAACAGACAACGCCTTTCAATAATTTTAGTTATTTGGTTTCTGCAACTTGAATCTCCTTCAATACAACATAACAAGAGAGCTGCCACCCGTGTTTTCTCTTCAAAATTTCCCAGCGTAAACCTTCTAATGAGAAATTTGACACCTCCGAGAGAAACAAGATGCTTAGCATTTGCTAACCTTTGTTCCATGTTGAAACTAGTAAGAAGTAATTCAAATACAAAAATTGCTGTTTCATCTGTTTCGCTTGATTCATATTTAACTATTTTAGTGGCAAGAGCCATAAGATGACTACACTGCTCCAATTTCCAACTGTCAACGACACGCTTAAGAATAAAATTGGAAAATGGAACTGTTTGACATTTTAAAAGTCTCCCTGTTACTGGACATGTATCGTTTCCTTGTTCAAACCAATCTTTGATAGCTTCTCGCTCAAAAGTCTGCCCTGTCTCTAAGGTCACTGGATCCTCAAATAACTGTCCAGAAAGAGGGCAAATGAAGTCCTCAGGGGCACTTGCAATAAATGTTCCTTTCTCGTAATATTCAAATTTTCCACCTAACTCTGCGGTAGGAGAATGCAAACAATAGAATAAAAAATCTGCATAATATGTAGACTAATATCACTACAATAAATGTTAGATCAAAAAGTGACACAAACTTTGTGCCAAAAAGCTTATCTAATGGGAAAATTCAAAAGTTATTGCACAATACATATTTAGTAGGAAAAGTATATTGAGTTTATGTTGTTGCAAATAGTTACAACAACAAATTTATAGTAGCAAAACGCACCAAATAATTTATTTCTAGATTGCTGCAAATATTTTTGCTACTAATTTGAACTTTTGTAATGTATGTAGACCATAATTGTTTCGACTCACCTAGTTCATAAGGATCTGTGCCTGCAACAGGCTGCAGCTGGAAAGGATGTATTAAAAAAAATGGTCAGGAGACATATTAGAAAGGATGGAACATTTGATGATAAACAAGCAACTCCATATATTCTCAATAATATACCAACTGTATACCTTGCTTTTTTGTGAAACAACAGGAAAAGTGAGCTCACCAAAGTCCTCAGTTTGACGAGATTCAAAAACCGATTCTGCCATTTTCATGAGGATTAACTCATTTGATTTTGAGTCTGGAAATGAACTTAACAAATGGAACTGGTGTCCTTTGAAGTTACTAAAATCGCCATTGATATCCATTTTTGTTGGGGAAGTCACTTTAACAAACTTGCTTTCTTCTTTAGATGCTGACAAGTTCTCAAAGCCCTGGTGAAATGTAAAATTCTCAAGATAATCCATAAAAATACATGGAATATATATGTTATTGAAAAATAAATAAAAAAAAGGTTGAAATTACTTACAGAGAGGAATATATTCTCTTCTTTGTCTTCTCTGCAACTTATTTGTATGTCTTCATTTGCATATTTAACGATTTCAGAAGAATAAGTTAATGTTTTAGCGACCTGAACAGCAGAACCATCATAGATTTCTCCACCATTATCAATTATCTCCTCGATTTCATGACTAACTGAATGGCCAGATACAGTTTCGTACAACTTCTTACTAACAATTGGCCAAGGTGAGAAAGAATCAGATGGTGCACTTTGACCCGAAGAATGATCCTGGAATGACATTGTGGGTATGTGTACAGAGGGCAGAGAAGGGGCTTCAATCCCCTCAGTGAGCCAATCTTTGTAGTAAAGGGCAATCTGGTATGTACCTGAATCCAGAATTTCATTATAAACTTTGTCAAGAAGCTCGAGTTTTCTTATCCTGTCCAGTGAATTCAGTAGAGAATCAACTTCCTGATTGTACCAATCCTCCAAATGTGAGAGGTGCGGAAACAATAGATTGCCCCAGAGTTCAGGCAATAAATTTGCTCGTGCTAATAATGGACTATCGCAGAATACTTGCAAAAGATACTTAGCAGATACCTTGTCTTTCTTCTGTAGCTTATAGGCCACACTTAGATAAAGATGTGCACAAGCAGACAATTCAGAACTCGAATCATTTGAGTTAAGACTCGTTATCATGCTAAGACGCATTGAAGCCATTTTCAGATCCTTTGGGCTTGAAATCTCCTCTACAGCTGCTTTTTCCAAAATCTCAACTGCCTGTTCAAGATTGGTCATCGCTTTGGTCTTATCATCTTCATATTTGCTAAGGGAAGAGAAACAATTTTGTCGAAGCTTGATACGAAACTCATCGTCTTTGAGAAAACGCTTGATGTAGCCATTTAAAATGGATACCATTGCTTTGACAGCGGCCTCATCAAGAGCAAGTTCTTGTGCCATATTCTTTGACTTTTGTCCCTTGTCACCTTCAATGTGTTTCTGGCTTGTGGAATTTCTAACAGAATTTTCATAAGTTGGATCATTGCGGCCCAACAATTTCTTTTTTCTATCTGTTGAACTTGAAGCTGCTGTATAATCAATCACATTTTTGCCATAACTGCTAGAGTTCTGTAAGTACCTCTGCTTTTGTCCATTTCGAGCAGAAGAAGATCTTCCTCTCCTTTGTGAAGTATACGCTTTATCAGAATACAGGTCCTTATTTCTTGTATTGTCTACCTCACCAATCTCATTTATTTCACTTTCTTCAGAATCAGTTAAATCGTTACTGTTAATATTACAAAAATCATTTGAAAGGCGATGTCTTTCAGAAGATTCTGTAATTAATCTTTCAACAACAGCTTTTTCTGTTGAAACAAGATAGTCCCTTGGTTTTCGGCTTAAGTGACTGTCACTTTTTGGTAATTCACCTCTCCCATTGTATCCAGATAAATCTGAAGTTGTTCTCTCTGTCTTAACCCTATGACCTAACGGAGAGTCTTTCTTAGATTTGTCTCGAGACTTAAGCGCTGCTTCTGCTCTGAAGGATGCTCTCGATGCCATCCCTAATCTTCTTCCTCTAAACCCTTCCTCTGCAAGAAGTTTCTCCAAAGATGACGCCATTTCTGCCACTGATAATAGAAGCTCCTGTCCTTCAAAATTATACCCGAGAAAATAACAATTCAAAATCATGGATCCACCCTTCCAATAATATTAGTAATAACCAGAAAGTAGAAACAAGAATCATGTACTGCATCAGAATGTCAATCAACAACATATTTTAGGACAAATTTTACAGTCAACAGCAAGTGAGCATAGCAGAATACAAAGCTCCGTACAATTTGACTCAAACAAATAGGTAGTGAAATGAATAGCACAAACCCATTTGGCAGTATTGATACAATAGAACAGTAAAGGGTAAATTGGCTATACCTATATACAGTGCCTAAAAAGGTACTTCTGCCATTTTCCGCTTCATGACTATATAGCCTTAACAATATACAGAAAACTTATATTGAATTATTTATTTTTTTTTTTGGTTCAGGACTTTGATCAAACACATAATGGGCAAGTTACGGACAAAGAATCACGGCCTAGAAACTACACAAATCAGATATACGCAAACGAATTAACAGAAACAATCGTGGACTGAAACATATGAACGAAATTACGAACAAAAATTAAGCAGATAATACCCAGCAGAAAAGCCAGAAATTCATACCTTGAAGCTACTTAATACAGTCCATCACCATCATCATCATCATCATCACATAAGTTTGGCCAAATAATATATGATTGGAGGTGTTGGAAGCCGAGAACGAAAGTTAAATTGAAGGGGAAACAAGAGAACGAAGTAAATGGCATGATTAGTAATGATGTATATATAAAGGACTGCAAAACAAAGACGAGAGAAGAAAACGAAAGAGGAAACAACAATAGGCAACAAGAGAAAGAGCAAAACTGAAGAATGACAAAAGGAAGAAGACAAATATGTAAAATCACGAGAGAGGATGCGATTCAGGCATTGCTGACTGTTTCATTATTCCTTCCATTTGCGGTGATTGGATACATTCAATTCAATTGCCGCCCTTTCTCGTCGTTGTCAACTGTATTTTCTCCTACTTTATCATATTATATAGTATATTTTATCATAATTTCAAACAGTGAGCTAACTTTTTATTTACTGAGATACATAAAACCACGAGGTGAAGAGAGTTATCATGGATTCAAGATTTAACTTATTAAAATCGAATTTTCTAATAATTATTTAAAATAATTTTATATTAAATAAATAATATAAGTTATATAATTTTAATAATTAGTAATATTTTTAATATTAATACTTCATATACAAAATTTATTCTTTGTATGAAATAAAACATAGTATAGTAATTTATGTAATTTGGTGAATTGAAAGTTATTAATTTTTATTGAAATTAATTTGGTTCAGATAAAACCCTATTTTATGATTTGACAGAAAAAAAATTTGGTAAATTTCATTTATCATATAGAAAAACTACATATTTATAGAATAATTTTGTAAATTAAGATTTACAATACATAGATTGAATAAAATAAGTAATGTTTTCAGGATCATTTTTACGTTAAGGAGTTAAATATTAGTTAAATTCTAAAAAATTTGCATGTTATGTTATGTTATATGAAAGTTTCAAAATCATGATTAAATTTTAGATGAAAAAGAAAGATTATTTAAACATGATAAATACATATATTGTAGTTTTACAAAAATTAAACATTAATTTTATTCAAAACTATGTAAAAGTTTTATATGGTATTATAAATAAAATAAAAATATAAAACTAACTGTGGTAGAAACATATTTGGCAGGCATGCTAGTTAAGATTTTTGGAAGTTGAGTGTTTGAATCCTACTTTCTATAAAATTAACAAACAAATTATTTTTTAATAACTACAAATGAACCGGCCGGTTAGATAAACTGATTTCCAGTCCAACTACATAATTAATGTCCAGTCCTTGACAAAACTGTGAATTTGATGAAAACCAACCGGAACCATCAGTTCCGGTCGAACACCGGTCTGACCAGCTACTGCTAGTCTAGTTTGATTGTTCAGACCCATGCTAAATTTGTGAAAATTATTTCTTTTTTCACTTGTATAAAATATATTATTATTTTATCCATGTTTCTCTCCTATTTCGTACTTATTTTATTTTACATTTATATGGCTTTAATATTCTTTTGTTTATTTCTTTTTTAAATATTCATATATATTTTTTAAATTGTTTTCACTAATAAGTTTCTAAGGAAAATGTATTGGTCAGATAGTTTTATGAAAAGTTATAAATTATGCACATGAAAAATACGTATAAGAAACTTTTAAGTTATGTGAAAAGTTATGAATACATGGAAGACGAATGAAAGTTATAGATCAGTGGAAAGTTTTAGAAAGGCATACGAATTTTACATATTTATGAAAGTTATTGGTTTTGTATAAATAATAGATCATAGAAAAGTTATAGTTAAGTTCTACAAAAAATTACAGTAAAGGCATAGGAAAGTTAATTTGATTTGTTTATGCTGCAGTAAGTGTACAAGTATGATACAAGAAGTGAATACATTAATGCTCCCTCCAATCCTAACACTAATCATTTTAGAGTTTTTATAAAAAAATAATAAGACATTTAATGAACTATTAAAATGACTAATTTATCTCTTTTACTATATAATAAAATTCTCTTTCTTCTTAATCACAAACTTATAACTTCACTTATATTTAATCTCTTCCCTAAAAGTAAATCAGGAAAAAAATTTTAAAAGTTGCATTGATATTCTATAGTTACAAGTAAAAGGAACTAGAGCAAAAAATCTAAAATGACTAGTATTAGGAATCGGAATGAGTACTAATCAAGAAAGCCAATGTAAAAAAAATGTATAGCTTGTCTGTTCCTAACACTTGTAGGAAATTTAAGTTCAAAAGCGAACATATATTGCAAGTTTGAACTTGTATGGTTGGCGAGATGACTATTCCGTAAAATATATAGGAGAAAAAAGAATGAAAAAAAGGTAGAGCATTTACATAAAATCTGCAAACGGATGGAATAGTTATTCCTAATTATCATACATATCATGGAATAGTTATTTCTCCTCTCGTGAAGGAATAGTTATTCCGTAACATGTATGATAGTTAGGAATAACTATTCCATCTATTTGCTGATTCTATCCAAATTCTTTACTATTTTTAACTTTTTCTCATTCATTTTTCTCATATCTCACAGAATAGTCATTCCGCTAACCAAACGAGTTCTATGTGTAATTGGTGTGATTAACACAACACAGAGTCGAAACAACAATAGGAGCCTCAAAGGTTTATTATATTATTTTAGTCTCCAAGTCTAATGTATATGTAGACTTTACATGTAATAGACAAATTTGAGAATTTAATTGTATCTTGTAGATCTTAACAAAAATAAAATTGAAAATCAACAATAGTAAAATTTTCAAACACAATGAAAAGAAATAAGAGGAAAGAATGAAGATTGGGAGAGGATAACTAAGAGTGTGCGACAACCACAGAAATTAGAGTTATACGTACATGTATTATTCTTAATACGTGTACTAGACCTGACTTGGCTTTTGGTGTAAGTGTTATGAGTAGATTTATGAGTAAACCTAACAAGTCTCATTGGCTAGCCATTAAATGGTTAGCTAGATACTTGAAGGGTTCTATCTTTACTTGTTTGCTTTATAAGTTCTCTGATTCCGAATTTACAGTAAAGGCTACTGTGACTCAGATTTTGTTGCTGATCTTGATAAAAGAAGATCTGTTACTGGGTTTTGTTTTATTGTTGGTGGAAATATTGTGAGTTGGAAGGCAAGTTTGCAACATATTGTTGCACTCTCAATAACTAAAGCAGAGTACATATCTTTAACTGAATCAGTTAATGAAGCTCTTTGGTTGAGAGACTTTTTGTCTGAATTGGGTTTTGAACAGAAAGTGCTAATGCCCGTAAAAATACCCGATATATATATATATATATATATAGGTACATGCCCGGCCCTCCATCAATACAAGGGGCCCAATATTTTTCCTTAGTTATATAATTATATAGAAAATGTTAGGGTTTTTAATTAACATTATCTGTGTTCCGTTCTCTCTCTCACGCAGTCACTCCTCTCTTCAATCTTTATCTCTTCAATTTCATCTCACTAGTTCGGTGGTTCCGTTCTCTTAATTCCTTCACAAGCTTTGTCAAGGGGTTGTATCGGTTGGGAGCTAGAAGAATCGGAGTAATTTCGCTGCCACCCTTAGCTAGAAGATTCGGCCTTAGGTTGCTTGCCAGCAGCTCTTAATTTCGCTGCCACCCTTAGGTAGAAGAATCGGTAAGTGATTGAAATTTTGTCTCAGTTTTCTGTATTGTTGTGTTTGATACTGAGAAAGGTTGGAACTTTTGGGTTTGGAGTTGAATCAACATGCTTTTGTAGCAAAATTTGTTGTTTTTGTTGAGTAATTGTAGAAGATCTCAGTTTTTTGTTTTTTTGGATTGGAAAGTTAATTCAATGGGTTAGCGTTTGACATTCAAAAAGGCTAAAGCTTTGGTTTAAACTTGAATTTGTTTGCTTTTATTGCAAATTTTGGTTTAGACTTGTATTTTTTATTATATTATTGTGTTGTGGGTAAAAGATTTCGGCTTGACTTTTCTGTTCTTCAAACTGTACTCTTATCTTAGTTCATTATAAGCAGA
>CAOJBI010440354.1:0-16299 GCA_948277035.1 Euphorbia corollata
CATCAAGGAGGAGTGTTATGGAATGATGATGCAACAAGCACTATTGGGTGGAAATAATAAAGCTAATGAGTGGAAATAATAATGCTAATTATTATTATTTTTATTATTATATTTTTTTAATTTATTTACGGTTTTGCCATTGAGTTTTTCTATAAATAGGATTCGATTTTTCTCATTGTATACACCAAAGAGATAATCAATAAATCTCTCTTTCCTTACTCTCTCTTTGCTTCTAGTCATAATTTCCTTATAATTTCAATTTATTCCCAACAGTTTTGTGATTAAGTTGAATATTGCTCAATTGGACGGATAATTAAAAAGGATCATAAGTTTTGAGACGTCGAAATATGATAGGATACTTAGTATGGAGCATTGGAAAACATATAAAATGGCCTATACCTTCAAATCTTCAATTTAGTATTTAAATTGCATATCAAATGTACTCTCCGTCCTTTTTCTTTCATATTTAAACTAAAACAGGCTATTGATGATCAGGGCCGACCCTTAACAGGAGTAAAGTGAGCCATCGCGTCATGGCCCCCAAAATTTAGGGGTCAATGTTCATGATGGTGTTTGAAAAATCATATTTGAGTTTAATGGCATTTTTATTTTAGGGAAAACCTAATGAAAGAGAAAGAAGAAACGGACTCATATACTTGTGTTTCTTTATTGGAATTATTAAATCAGGGTTAGATTATGTTTCATATTTACAAAAACTAACCTCATCGTGATTCTTTTTCAATTTCAACTTTTCGTGTTTTATAATTACATTCATATCTTCCACCTTTCATCTTCCCTTTCTTTTTTATTTAAAAGTATTTTACAATTATCTCTCGAACCGTTTATTTTTTTGACATGCTGCTTTAAAATTTTTTGTTCGTCTCACTTTTTTTTAAATTTCATCCATTATAACTTTCATACTGCTATATGTCGAAAACATTCATATATAAATATATAACAAACGTATACTAGATATCTGACGATGAGAAAATAAAAATATATATTGCAATTATCTCTCAAACCGATTTTTTTACATGTCGCTTTAGAATTATTTGTTTGTCTTATTTTAATCTTTGAAATATCATACATTTTAACTTTCGTACTGTTATATATTTATTATGTTTGTTATATGTCGAAAACATTCATGGAATAGACATATACTATATATCTCACACTGCGAAAATATATATATGTATAGATACATGATTCTGCACATATATTTGACATATGAAAAATATATCATAGACATCTAAGAAATATATAAATTTTCAAACTGCACATAACATCACATAATAGTCAATTTAATACACACATTCGACATATAATAGACATATATATAAAAATGCAAAAATCACAATGGATGACGTTTCAAAGATAAAAATGAGACGGAAAAAAATTCTAAAACGACATGTAAAAAAATGAACGATGAGAGATAAATAAAAAAACAATATTAAAATATATAAATATTCATATCATGAAGATGATAAGATGAGAAATGTGGGTTTTGTAATTTAAATTGTCAATATATTAATTTGATAAAAGGTCAATGTATTTAACAAATAACCTTTTTTTTAACTTAGGTATTATTTTCAGTCTAATCAATGTTTTCTTTCATTTTTTTTTTAATTTTTTCATTATATATATATAATACACAGACACACCTCGTTAATACCCAACATATTTGGGTAAAAAATGTGATTATCAGTTTTAGTCAAATTACATAATTAAATTTCTTATATTAAATTCTTTTTCTTTTTATCTAATTGGACTTTCTTAATTTTGATTTTACTTGCTTATGTTTGTTTCCATGTTAGCCAAATTTCTATCAAAATCATTCATCTGTTGGATTTAATTGTTATTTTAAAATTATAAAAAGAAAATTTATAATTGGTTTAAATTTGAAAAAAATATAATTGTTTATATGTTTTAATTGTTCAGTCATGGAAATTGGAAACTTGGCTTCAAAACTAATTAGTTGTGTACCTTTTTGTTATTTCTAGTCACTGTGTTTAGAAAATATGAATTTGGCAGAAAAAAGTTAAAGAAAATTTATGCTAGATGGACAAAATATTCTAATTGTTAAAGATGAATACTTTACAATTCATTATTGAAATATGCAATTCATTGCTGAAAATTAGTGTATATTTCCTTTCAATCATGTAAAGCCTACAATTCAGTTTTTGTTCAATACCCCATAATTTTATCATTTTTATGGGACGGCCCTGTTGATGGTTAGCAAGTTCATGCTATGTTAGTAAAATATAATTTTCTAAAAAAAAAATTTTTTTTTTACTCATTTGGGCTTTACATTAAATGAGCGAATAATCCTCAACCCACCTCGCATGTGATTCGAACCTCTAGAGTCCACAGCTTTCGTTTTAACCACTAAACCAATATCTCAAAATATGTTAAGGCTCTCAAAAATTGTATTGTTATTTCACGTTCCTTATTCGTGTGGACTCTCAATTTACTAAAATTAAATATTTAGATATGTCAGTTATCAAATAAGTAAAAACAGAATATAACTAAAATCAAAATGAATTTGAATCATTTAAAAATTACCTAAATAATTTTATTATTGCTTCGCGTAAAACTCAACTATTTTTTACTTCTTAACCCAAAATCAAAATCAAAATAAAAAATATATATGATTTGACTTGCTGCATATGATTTTAATAGTTTTACACAAAATAATTATAAATAAATAAATATATATATATATATATATATACTTATAAAATTGTACAATCTCAGTCAGCTCTTTTTAACTAACTTGGAGCTTGTTAAAACCCGAAGATTCATAAGTTAGGCATATAATTTGTGCATAAAGCACGACTGAAATCAACTTGAGTAGATTAACTTTTGAACAGTGTTTGAGGTATATGTTTTAAGACTGAAATTAAATAGTGCTGGACTCGAGAGTTCAATTAATTTTTAATTAAATTGAGAAATAACTGAAATGATATCAACTAATAATATATATACATATATATAAATTAATATGCCAGTTTCTAAATTTCAAAAATTTAAACCTTGTTATCAGGAACATTAAGATAAAGCAAAGAGTTGATCAGTTAGGTTATTAACCTAATTGATGAATCAGCTGAGCTTCAAACAATACAAATAATCTTAATAAACTTGAAAAAGTTATTCTGCTTTAGGTTCTTCTCTGAAAACAAGTATGCTAAGCAACACAAGCAATGATGATTAAACTCAACTGAAACAGATTGATTCGTATCTATAAAAGACTCGATGAGTAAACATCATTGACTTCCTTCAAACTCACGAAACCACAAATTACTTAGTTACTCATCGAGCCAGCCTGTAGAATTGTGTCGTGGATAAGGATTATAAGGACCACGAGCGAAACCCATCGAGTCAACACCGAATCCGGGCTGAGCTGGAGGATTGTACATAATACCACTTCTATTCAGCATAGATGGATCATGACCCATGTTATTCATCCTTGCATGATTCAATTCATCTAAACGCGGAGCATATCTTTGCATTGTAGACCTGTTTGTCCTATAGGACTCGGTGGCTGGGTGCATGTAAGGGATCGAAGACAGAGGATCCATATGGCTATATGCTGGCTCATAACCGCCACCAAGATAATTTCTGTGACCCGTGTAATCAGGATCTTGCCCATATTGTGGGACCCACTCCCTCTCCCTCTCCATATCTGTAGGGTAGGATCTATAGTCAATACTCTCAGCACTCTCTCTCATGGCTCCCCCACGAGAATGATAGTCTATGTTGGTACGGGAATATTCATGAACATCATTAGAGTTCCTACCACCCATGCTATAGACCGTTTCAGACCACATACGTGAACAAGGATTTCGATCCTGCAAATCAGAGCCCACAAGTATTTCAGGGGACTTGCTTGCGGTACTCCTCCCAGAGGATCTACCACCAACAACTTTAGACGAGGAGCGATGAGGAGGCATTCCCTTGCTTGAATTACTACCAAGCGACATATCTGAACTAGACCTTCGTTCATTCTCAACAGCATCAGCATGCAAATGCATTCCGGTAGACTTGGATAAGGTATATTCCCTTGTAGATTTATGATCGACCGCTTTGGATGATGAATTATGGCGCATTCTTTTGTACGTATTTTTTCCAAGAGAATTATGTGAACCAGACTGTCTTTGCTCTGGATTGGACACTATATTCTCGTGAGACTTGGATCCTGTACCTTCATTTGAGAATCTACCTTCTACTCCTCTAGGTGACGAATGATGAGACACTACTTCCTTGGATGAATCTCTTTGGCGTGACTTCCCGCCATCCCCTATATTCTCTGCCTTCTTTTCACTTACTCCTTTGCTAAGCTCATATTCACCGTGCTTTCTCTTCAGTGAAGTCTTCTTAGACTGCTTTATCTCACAATCACGACTATCGCAATTTTCTTTGACAATATTTCCATGAGTGGAACATTCCTTATGAACTTCAGTTATGCTTTCCTTATGACTTGGCTCTTTGTTCTGGACGTGAAGCTGATCTGCCACCTCTGAAGCATTACCATCACATGAACAATTTTCTAAACTCAATCCCTCCTGCCGAGTGGATAAATGACCATGATTTTGAGCTATTGCCATGTGTCTCGCACTCCAGTCACGACGACTCCAAAGATAGAGAGGTGGGGTGGTCAAATTCCACTGCTCCATTTGTTTATTGTTCTCATCAATAGATCCAGGCAGATAAAAAGACTGAAAGTGATCATTTTAAGCGGAAAAAGAGAAATGATCAAAAAAAAAATTCATTCAGCTATTGGCGATACGGAAAATATTCAAATTTTACCTTTCCCGATAAACACTGATTATCCTCCCAAATAAGGTCATAAGGTGGAGCCTTTTTATCTAACCTGGAAAATGGTAACAAGAGCATGTGACACAAGGAAGAAAAGGGAGGAAGAGGATGAAACAGATACAGAGCGAACAAGTGCCAGCAAAAACCTTTCTGTTTCTGGAGGAACAATCAGAATCAGGAGTTTCGGTTTAAATTTAAGAGCATGATTAATGAACTTGTTGGCCAAAGCTGCTTTAACCCCAAAGGGAGGGTTTAATCCCATGATCTGCGCATGTTCGAAATATCTTACTGTCAAACAAAAATTACATGAGACCAGATTTGTGATAATTAAAATGGAAGACTACTTACCAACTGTGAACCCCTTTTTGGCAGCTCTTCTGGCTTAACAGTCATCCAATCTCTCTTCTCGAAATTAAAGTCAATCTACCAAGACAAGAAAAAAAATCTAGCAATCAAATAGATAAATGCATGCAAGGATGCAAGAAATAAACCCAGAATCCAAGGCCGCAATAGTTTTTTGTCAGTCACTGGTTTTGAATAACAATAGTACCAAACATTATTTTTCCAGCATTCTTTTACATACAAGGAAAAGCCAATTAGTTTTGCTATTATTTAGAAGAAAACTATGGACCTAAACAATAATTTCTTTTCCAGCATTCTTTTAGATACTAGCAAAAGCAAGAGAATTAACTTAGTTTTGCTATTTCAAAAATTTTGTGCTGTATCCAATTGTATTCTCCCTCTCTTTATAGATCCGAATGTAATAGTTAACACAACGATCGGGATCTTCCCTTAACCTTTATAGCCAAACTATTGTTTGACACTCTTCCAACTGCAAAAGCATGGTGAAGTACAGACAACAGATATGGATCAAACGCTCCCCTAGTACATGGGCTATAGGAATATTTTAATGAACAAAACTACGATACTGTCTTTTGGTAGGAGGATGGGTAGGTGAATCATATCTTGAAGGAAAGCTGCCAGTCGGTTATCTTAGAATTTTTTTTATGACAGC
The DNA here is from genome assembly GCA_948277035.1 of Euphorbia corollata. Classification (NCBI taxonomy): domain Eukaryota; kingdom Viridiplantae; phylum Streptophyta; class Magnoliopsida; order Malpighiales; family Euphorbiaceae; genus Euphorbia; species Euphorbia corollata. The sequence continues at coordinate 5,831 of CAOJBI010440354.1, forward strand.
CAGTTATCTAGAATGTATAACACTGGCAGTTACAAATTTCAGCTCAAGGAAGTATGCAGGTGTTGTGCTTCAATTTTAAGTTAGAAATTGCAGAGGTTTTTCCTTTGGGGTGAAAATTTTAAAAACATATGGGGGTATAGTTGATGAACGATGGTTCTTGCAAGATGAACCGGAGAGCAGTTTGGGTCTCGTAATAAATAGTACTGCAGCGTATCAAATCGGCTTACAGTGAAAAAAATAAGTGAGCGTCTGGTCAACAAAACTTCTCTATGAGCAAGATTGGACCCAAAATAAGATCAACTAAATGAGCTGAAGCGGAAAAAGGAGCTAGAAGACCTGCTTGATGACAAGTAGACCAGGGCATGAGCCCGGGTTCAAGCCGGGCCAAAAAAATTTAGTAGTTCAACCCCCGCCAGCTTATATAAAACAAAGTCGGGCTCAAGTTGGGCCAGGCCTTTATAAATAAGTGAATCTCAAGCCTGACCCGTGGCATACAAATTAAAAAAATCATATTTCTAATTTATTAAAAAATGCTAAAAATATTGTGACATAAACAACCAAATTATATTTAACATCCATATTTTTCAGAAGAAATTTAAATTTAGTAAAATCCAAATGTCATATTGGAAATATATGTAATAAATACAAAATTATATATTTATTTAATATGTTTTATATTATATCTAGCCAGGCAGGCCAGGCTTGGGTTTTACTACTAAACCCAAGCTCATCTTGTACATTAGTCAGGAGGCCATGAGTTGACAGGCTTAGGCCAGGACTTTATCCTAATGATCTTGCCCAAACCCACCCCATGTAGGGCGGGCTTGGACGGGCCTTGCAGGCCCCGTGCCCATGTCTAAGAGAAGTTGCAGAACGGTAAATCACTTCTTTTTCTGGTTTCATTATTGGGTTAAAGAAAAACAGCAATAGAGTAACTCCCCAGTATAATATCCAACACTAAGATGTTACAAGCTAGGAAAGGTCAAAAAGATGTCGGGTGAGGGAAAGAGATGGATGGATATTAGACTTCGAGACCATATTGGTGATATTACACAGGTAGTTCGAGAAGAAGTCAAAAAAATTTAGAACTGGTGCAAATTTTAAAAACTGCATACTGGCACCTATGCGACCGTTATCCTATTTATGGTACTGGGAAACTATTAGAAACAAATATCCCAAGGTGGTAGTTTTTGGCTGAAACTGAAGCTTGGGTGAAATAAATTCACTCAGTCCTAGCTTTAACAGTATAGGATGATAAAGGGGTTTAAAGCTTTTGGCTAGTAATTCTCTGCTTTTGAAAATAATATTTTTCTTTCTTGAAAAAAAAAATCCGTGAATTCCCAGGAGATGATGCAATATCTAACAGGCAAGAGACCAGGAGAACTCCTTGACCCATGGCTTTGTTCTCTTAAACTTCTGTGAGCTTAACTAGACTGATTTCAGTGTACATTTAAAACTATGTAGAGTTAAACTATCTATACTATATTGATTTGAAGTCAAAGACAAAGCCAAAATGTGCCTTAAGGCTCATCACAAATAGTAAAATATAGTATTAACATAAATAGTTTCACGATTAGTAGTATCAATTTTATTCATGCATCATAATTAGTTTACCAAGTAAGTTACCTTTGGTTGAATAAGATCATAGTTTTTGTATGAGCATTCCTTCCCTGTTTCTTCAAGCTTCTTTTTCATCAGACAACTAAAATCATTAGAACCACAACAGAAGTCCACAATCTGTTGAAGACAATGATCAGTAAATTTGGCATGAATGATCTTTCATTCAGATTTTTTTGAAGTAAAACGTAGAAAGAGATAATGCTCATAAGTACATTTTCTGAAACTTCAATTCTCTAAATTGACTGTAGAGAAAACTATCAAACAAGTTTATGACAAAAAAACTATAAATTATTCATACTATCGACTATGGAGGTTACAAGAAAAGGAGAAAACAAAAAAGAAATATATGTGGCTAATAATTGGAGTATTGTCAAAAATGAAAAATAAATACACATTAAGGAAGCAAAGAAGCAAAAATGTGTATCAACTAATCATCTTCTAATAAATTAAAAACAAAAGCAACCTTCACACATATGGTATAAACTATCAGGGGAGAAAAAATAAATTGGACTTTCAGAATGTTCTCATGAGTTCAGCTGGTAATTTAGTCCAAGCCTCCCAACAATTATGCTCAGGAGGGTACACATGATTTCGCAAAAACATTGTTAACCTAAATGGATCTTAACATTTTAGTTTTCATCCAAATGAAAACAAAAAAAAATTATTATTTTTTATAATAAATTGTTATAGGTATAATTCACATTTAGTTGAATTTATAACTTTAATGTATTTAATAAGAAAAATATGAATCCAACTAGTCCTTGCTTAGGCCCCAAGGCCGCTAACTAGTCTGCGCGTAGGCACCAGCTGAGGGGCTAGAAATTTTTAGAACACTCGAAAATTGTGAAGCCTGATCTAACATTGGGACTTTTCCAAATATATGCATCAAAAGTCGTTTGTATTCTTACCATATCCCCGTCTTTTACATACCGATGCAGCAAATCAACAATCTGCACATAAAAAAATATAGTGCTGAGATACTCCACAGAGGGATCAAAGTAAACATGACTTTTCTACAAAACCTTGATAATAAAATTAATTGCATACAACTGTGAATATACCCAAATATATAGTATTTTACAAAGAAAGGAAGTATTTGATTTGTTGTGTAGAATCCCAGTACACAGTAAAAAAAAAAAGCACTCTCCCCCTTCTAATTCATCAACGGTATTTGTGCACCATATATATCGTCCTTTCTCTGTTGATTCAAAATAGATAGAGACTATCATTACATTTAGCAAAGGTTACAGCGAAGCCTAGAATAATAGTCCAAATCATGGTAAGAGAAACACAATCTAATTAGGGGTGAACAAACCGAACCGAAAAATTGATTTGGATTCCCCTAGCTTCAATCATTACAGTTCAGTTTTGAAAATACAGAATATCGGGATTCAGTTTCAAAGCTCAAAACTGTAAGTTTTCCTCAGCAAACTTCAAAACTGTATTGATTGTAGAATCTATGCTATAAATCTTAGTTCCCAGCAAAATTTCCTTCTTCTGTTTGTTATTTCCCTCGACGACTCCATCTCTCGTGCAATACCCCTCACAAAAGGCCTGTCACATCTAAGCACTGTCAATAGGTAATCTTCTTTTCCTTAATCCCTCTCACTTGTGGCCTCTTTCAGTTACGAACTTGCAAGGGTAAAACTATTCAAGCATCATCTCCAGTCCGAAACTCCTTATTTTCCAATGATTGAGGTTTCAATCAAATGATATCTCCAAAACTCCTCTTCCCCCATTTCTACTCATGTCATTATTTTAATACAAATTAGATAATTAATACCATTGTTTTTACTTCTCGCCTCTTGATTGATAAAAATACCGGAGTATGCTGGTATAATGTATGAGCGTCAACTTTCCATGGTGGGTTTTTCACGAATACTTAATGGATTTTCTGAATATATTTTTAGAAATGGGTGTTCATAAGAAAGAATCCTACAGATCTGTCGAGTTTTACAATAGAACTTTAAACCACTGCTAATACTGTTTATATCATTTGAAATAGGCAGCTGACTCTTATTGATTTTCACCTGTAATCCAATAAATAGAGGGACCTCTTTTTGTTCATCTTCTACTGCCAAAAAAACTTATATTTTCCTTTCCAGGTTTAAGGGAAACAAAGACTGTTATTAACAGATAAGAAAAAACAAAAAGCAAACACGTTTGCGACAAGAACCAGGGAAATAGTTTCAGTATTCAGTTTAAGTTTGGCTCAACAAGAACCAACCACATCCATTAGTACTCAAGCAATTAAAACATGGAAGCAAACAATCAGAATGAACAAATTGGTTTACATAAAAGAAATATATAATGGATAAATGTGTAGTAAAACACGTAAGCAAAAGAATGCAGATAACTAATAATATAAATGGCCTAATGCATCTTGAGGTGCCCCAAGTTGTCACAAAAAGCCCGCTGCCCCCCTGAACTTTCAAAGTGACCATGTAGCTACCTCAACTTTAAAAAAGTGCACCACTTTCCTCCCTGATCGTCACGTGTCAACTTCTGGTTGGTTTGACTTTTCAATGATTTTTTTATTCTCTCTCCAACCAGAATCTGATACATGGCATTTAGGGGTAAAGTGGTTCACTTTTTTAAATTTGAGGTAGCTACGGTCACTTTGAAAATTCAGGGGGTAGCGGGTTTTTTGGGACAAGCTGGGACACTACCCGATGCATTTAGCCATAATAAAATGAATATGGTTACCTTTTCAAGCTTTTCTACTTTTGTAAAATGGCGGCCAAAGGAGGTATAACGCCTTCCACGAAGAAATGGTGCAAGATAAACTGAAAGTTTATTCTAGAGACAACATACCAAACATAAGTTAATAAAAAGAAATAAATTACTTTAACGCCATCTGAACTCGTCAAATCTAAAAGCTCATTGCCAAGTATATCAGTAATTATTTGTTTTGGGTTGCTCAAACAAGGGCCCGATTACATGAATAATGTAATTCTCAAGACCAATTATGTCTTTGACAAAATCACTCAATTAGTTAACCTTCACAAAGATACAAAAAAATATTTAAAAATACAACTATGATGTCCTCATCAATCCTATGAACAAAACTACTAAACACCATTATGCCAATTTCCTTCATTTGAGGAGTATGCAACAAACATAGGTTCCTATAAATTGACTTACAGGTGAACAGAAACTGATAAGTCCTAAATAATTTAATTACTATGAAATGAGCGTGAATATCCAATCCTTATGTTCATCATCATATGAACTCCAACTGTTTCATAGCAAACCAAATCCTCAAACTAAGATTACAGCTGTGAATAGACATTAATAGTTCCAAAATCCAGTAATTTGCTAAGAACATCAATAAAGTCGCATACTCATCAATCACATGAACATTACTATGATGTAAATGTATGATCATTTTTATATTTTAAGAGATAGAGAAAATCTAAAAAATGTGAACAGAAATTGATAATAGGTGAGATGGGAACCTTCCATTTAAATATCTGACGTAAGACTTCCGGTTCACAAATAGCTTTTGCATCTTCTGCGCTACATCCAGCCTCTAGCTTCTCTAAGGCTGTCCTAATAGCCTGCATATTCATTGTACTGGACTATTGTTTAATATGATGGTGAACAAATAAAAAGCCAAAAGTTTCTTAGATTTCTAACTTTTAAGTTTTACAATTTATAAATAAAGGTAAGAAAATTAGAAGCATGTACCTGAACTGCGGCATCTACTCTTCCTGCTGTAATTGTCTTCTCAATTACTTGTTTTAATGTGGAAGAATGAGTAGATGGTGCTTTACGCCTTTTGATAACATCTTCCAAAGTTACTGAAGATTCAACATCTTCCATTAAAGCCAATATACTACAACAGAAGAAAAATATATATTGTTACTACATAATGAGATATGGCTTAGAAACATACATTGCACGAATCATTACGTTCTCCACTTATAAGGGTCCTCTTATTATTATTAGAATTGATAACAGAAACAAGAGAAGCATGAAGGAGAGAGTATCTGTCAATTACCTCCTTTCTGCATCAGCATCTAGAGAAGGTGATTCACTGCTCAACTTCTTTGTATAATCCTTAGGTTTCAAGGTATCATCTGGTTCACTAGTGAGCAACTCCTGTTTAAGCTTGCCTTCAGAACTTTTCATCACCAAGGAAAACAACCTATCACCCAGAGAGGTTTTACGATCTTCTCCATACCTCTTAACATCTGCTGCATCAGCTATCACGCTTCCCCTCAATGGTTTTTTTAACACATTATTTTGTTTGACTTTCTTCAATGAATTCATTCCAGATAATATATTTCCACTTCTTTCCAACTTCACATCCTTTTTCTCTGATAATTCCCACTTTTCTCCCGCAGCAGTTCTTTCGGAAAAGGAGTGTTTTGAAATAAGCTTCTTTTTATCTGATAAAACTTTTCCCAAGCTTCCATGAAAGTCTGGCATATGTTTATTCTTTTTTTCACCAGGGAACCTGATGTCTCTAAATGGAGTTCCAAGCTCGTCGTCAATCTCATGCTTCCTAGTTATAGGGATGAGCAAGCAAACAAAATTAACAGAAATTGCAACTAAGATAATCAAAATAAAGTAGAAAATTTATAACCCAGATATGATACTTACAAACAATATAACAGTAAACGACCAGGCAATAGACCCTCCCACGCCCTTGCTTCAACATCATCATCATCTTCTTCTTCTTCTTCTTCTTCCTCAGCTTCGCCTTCTTCATCGTCATCTTTCTTTACTTTCTTTACAATACGAATCTCTCTGATAAAGCTTTAAACCATTAATAATATGTATCAAGGAGAAAAAGATGAACTAATACCAGAACACTTGAAATGGTGAGAAAGTGAAAGGTAAGAAGTACTTTGGCAAGCATTTCCGATGATATGATGTCGGGCATCGTCTGCACACAGCAAACTGCAATTCCTTAATCTGCTTATCCTCTCCTTGTCTGCACACACAGCACTTGTGCATGGGACAAGTAAAAAAACTATGACCTGCAGCAATGTTTTTCTGAAGCTCCCCAGAAGCAACTTCATCATCTGGGTAGAGTAACTTTGCCACACACTGAGGGTGGTAAAAATGACCACATGTGGCACTACCACATTGAAACACCTGATACACAATTGGCGAGAAAATTATCACTGCCAAAGCATGGAAGTTGGAGAAATCCAAATCAACAATTCTTACTTTCTATCAACCGGAAAAATAGAAATTTCTTCTCGGGGACAATTATCAGAAACTCAATGCAATTTAGAGACTGTTTCCAGATAAAACAGCAATTGGGACACTGAGACAATCCAACATTGATATATTCCTTTAGCAGTCCATTAAAGTAGAATTTCATAACAATTCAAGAATGCTGCAGAAAATACAATAACATAAAATTATGCCTCTCCAACAAAACCAAGCAACACTCTCGCATTGCATAAACAATCAGTTGTTGCATCAAAAGCTCTCATCATTAGTATACACAAAAGAACATTACCACATAAAATCATCACCACATACAAATAAATATATTCTTGACGAAAAAGAGGTACATTTTGTAGATATGAACTATGTATCTCAATCGCTGAAGTTATTGTGACAATCCCATTTAAAATTCTAAGGAGCCTGAACATATAAATTTCCGTAACATCAACAGGAACAAGGATGGAGGTCAAAACTGATCAATGCATCATTTTCATTTCCCTCAAAAAAGAGAAAACAAATAGACAACTAGAATTAAACAGCCAAAAGAGAAAATAAAGAAAAACAAGATATTCTGAAAAAAAAAGGTTGCAGAATCCTGTTCAAACTTGAAAGTTGCTCTCATCTGGAATAAATTCAGAAACCATAATACAAAACCAAACTCGTGACTAAAAAAAAGCATTCCTGTGCAATCAAATCACAATGAATGTTAGCATGATCCTTTTTTATTCGCAGGAACTTGAATAACAGTGAAAACTTGGAGATATACCAAAAAAGAGAAAGCAACAAGATCCAGAAACCTCATAAAATACACATGCAATGGGATGGGAGGCCTGTATCTAAGTAAGATGAGAGGAAAGGAGAAGATAAATGCAAATAAAAACAATAAGAACTCGATATCAAAGATACAGTCAGACTATTCAAAAAAGGGTTCTGCCCCTTCAACCTAGAGAAGGAAGACATGCCCCTATATTGTAACTCCAAAAAACTATATTAAATAAGAACTTCGTGAAAATAAGCAGGAAAAATGGAACGTAGAACATTTCTCCAGAGCATCAGATGCAAAATATCAAGTAATTAATACTAATTACTAGGATATACAACATCATTCACAAATTTGTGTGAAAGTGTAAAAGCTTATTTCCAAAAAATGTCACAGCAAGACAATCATAAATCAACAGCCATTTGTCATATGGAAATCCTATACCTTAGCTCCAGAAGATTTGTCAGAGGATTCTAGCTCTCCACAAGCAAAGCACTGATGCTGCTTATATTCACAATTCTTGCAATAAAAATTATTTATTGCCTGCAGCAAAAGGATGAGTGAGGAAACTACAGTAGCAGGAAGATTAAGATTAGCAATATGATAGCAAAATAAATAACCAGCCGTTACATACTTCTTCTTCCCTCTTTGAAAAACCAAGAGATTCGCAGCTTGAATCGATGCCGTCTTCTACTTTAGGATGAAATGACCTCAAACAAATTCCATCACAACTGTACAAGATTAAAAGCAAAGCCAAACATAGATTAGAGAACTCATACAGTACTGATAGCAATTTCGCACCCATAGGCTGACCCAAATATGTTCCCAACCAGTAATTGAAAATTGATTCCAATTCCAACTAGCCAATGCTTCCATCGATTTGGTTTAGGAGATTTTCACCAACAGTTGGTAATCTATTTCATATTTTACACCAAAATATTTTTTAAATATATTTATCACATGGATGTTTTTATTACAACATTAAGATATTGACAGTTTGCTGACCTTTGCAACATTATCAATGAATGTAAACCTTTTTGGAATCATGAGGCTAAGTGGATATTACAACAATGTACAGCTAAAAGTAACATTTCAATTAAACTAAACAAGTATATGATGAGTTCTATGATGATAACAGCAGCCACTTCCAGGAGAGCAATTATAATAAATAGTCACCAAGAGATGCACATAAATAAGTCAAGTCATGTAAATTTGCATCAATATTAAAAGGCGTCTACTGCTCAGGCGCTATAGCCATAGTTGATAGTAGTCGTGCAAGCCACACTCAACACTAGGATCCGCATTGGTGTCCGATACTCGTACCCTAGTCCAGGTAACATAGAATATAAGTGTGTGTGTGTGTGTGTGTTTACTCTTCAAAATAATTCTTTGTTTTTGTGCATAAAAAAAGCAAAATAGCACCATACCATATAATATGACCACCATTGTCACAGAATGCACAAACAGAATCATAAAGATCATCTTCTTGATCATCATCTTCACCGTCTACAAGCATATCATTATCATCATCAACTATAAATCCAGTCATATTTGATGGTTTAACATCCTGAAATAAAATAGCTGCTAGCTTAAGAAAAATAATGATATTGGATAGTAAACAATTACTGGAATACCCAATCCAAAAGCCATGAAGTACTACCTCATTAGAATGCTTTTTCTTCCTTGGCTTTTTCGCGACAAAATTTAGTAGAAACTGTACATGGAAATAATACGAAGGCAACATCAAAAATAAGTAACAAGAAATAAAGCGTAGCCAACAGCCAAAATTTTTTTGGCATCTTTGAGATCCAAGATAAACAAGGAAGAAAACAAAGGGTCATCTAAGTTGGTATCAAACTTGTTTTCCCCCGAAACGTTAAACTCATTTTTTACCCTTAAAGAAAAAGACATAAAAACTCCAGAGATAATGTGAACAAGGTCACGTGATTCTTAATATCAAACTAAAAGTTAGAAAAGATATGTAGATAAAAACCAAACCAAGCTAGGTAAAAAAGCTAAGGAACTATAACATACACAGATCCAATTAAGGAGTTCCACCTTTTAATAATGATATTCTCCAATCAGACATACTACAAAAAGGATCATTGTCACAAGCGTACAGCTGTAAATTGATCATAACATCAACAAGCTAACAAAAGATGAACTTTGGAGGCCAAAACTCTCGAACACTTTGAACATCAAGTTGAACCATGGATATAATGGACTGTTTTTGCATATGTAGATATGATTACGTGAAGATCCTTTTTCAATAAGCCATAACAACAAGCTGCAGAAAGAGAGAAAACAGTTCTTTCCAGAAGATGACATAATTATGTGGAACTCAGCCACCATGAAGACAGATAGTTATGCAGCAACTGGAAAATTGTTCTAAAAATGAAAAATGAGGACCCAAATGCTAGGATCGTATAATTTGAAATTTATTTTTGTAGACGACTAACTAACAAAGGCTTCAAGCAGGTTTCTATTCGTTTTTCACATATTTCAATAAGATACGTAAATTATAATTCATAACAAATTACATTCAGCAGCAAATGTCAACTAAGTAGCAAGGAAATGGAAACTGACATTGGGAAACGCCAATTCTAAATATATAGGTAATAAGACCTAAAACTGTGTGGAAAGTGGAAATGCGTAAATAACGAAAACAAAGGGGAATATTTATAGGGCAGCCCGGTGCATGAAGGCATCCCGCGTTTACATATTAAAACTTATAGATATATATATTCATATTTTTTAAATAAAGCTGAGCACGGAAATTCCGGCTCTAATATATTAAAGAGAAAAGGAAAATACAATGAAAAAGAAAGAAAAAAGAACAAAAAGAGAAAGAAAAAACACAAAAAGGAAAAGCAAACAAAGTCCTAGGCTAGGCCCTAAGCTT
>CAOJBI010440597.1:0-15027 GCA_948277035.1 Euphorbia corollata
TCCCTTAATTGACCATTTTAATTAAAGAACGTTCCTTTAAGAACAAAGATGAATAGAATGCATGAATGCAAAGAATGTTCCTTAGGAACTTGAGATGAAGAGAAAGTATGAAAAAGAAGAAAGCTTTACTATACCTTGTCGACCTTGTGTCCACTTCGAAAATCCAGAGTCATGGTCCAATTTTAATTAAAGTTAAAGTTTAATTTAATCGGGCAACACTTAATTATAAAATTAAATGACTCGAAAGGGTGTGACAGAAAGCTTCGAAAAGATCGAATAAAGGACTTAGGAGGGAGAAAGCTGATTCACCGATCAGTCAGGGACCCCGAAAACTGAGCTGGAAGGCCCCTATTTATAGGCGAAAGAAGCTGAATCTGAAATTAGGGTTTTCCCGGAACTGCCTGCGCACCGGGCCCGATTTCGCCAGTCGGGGTTTTTCTCGGGGTTTTCTGGACTTTCTGGGAGTTCTGGACCTCCGATTGAGATTCCGGGTCCACTTCCGCGATCTTCGTTCCGTTACAGACGTTTAGAATGGTATATTGATATACTTCCGGAGACTTTTACCGGGAGTTGCTTTGAAAAGATCGGGTTTTACCCTGCTGCGTTTCAACTATTCAGATTCTTATGAAAGAGTAGAGTTTTCCGAGTCGAAACGGCCAAACGGTCAACGTTAGACGCTTATGCCTCTAGCCCCACCCTATCGGAGCCTAATTCGTCCGTTTAGGCCTCCGAATTCGCGTTTTAATTATTTTTAGGGGCTGGAATGCAATTTTTTTCGACTGAATTTATGGGCCGAAAAATCGAGTATTCACACTCGCTGATCTGCTGTAAATCGACATAAGTAATAATTTTCGTCATCGGGTTTGAACGGACCATGCTAACAGTTTGCCCCTCGCGTATAAAAAATTTTAATCATGGATTAAAGTTTTTCATACGTGAAAGAAATGCAAATGCGAGATGAGGTGTGTGAATAACATTTATTAAATTGATACATTTTTGAACAAAATATTTTGCCCCTTCGATTTAATAAATGTTTATGAAAATTTTTCGAAAATGATTTTGAAATTAAATGATGAAATGTGTTTGTTAGACTTCCGGTCCGTTTGTATGCAATAATATTTAAATTATTTGTGAAAATAAGCTGAAAATAAATGAAAAATAAAGTTTTTTATTTCTGGGGGTAAGAACACGGCCGTGTTTTTGCCCTCAGAAATTCAAATTTCAAACTTAGTCAACGGTAATTACTGCGGCAGTTAGAGCGAATTAAATTTTGCATTAATCCAGGGTGGCAAATCCACGACCGTGGATTTGCCCTCCGGATTAAATAGGCAGTTTCGCCTCCTCCTTTTCCCATTCGAACACAAACTCTCAACTGCTCTTCTCTCCCCCTTCCTTGCATTTCTGCACTACAATCTAATCTCTCAATCATGCTTTCATTCATCTTCTTCCCTCTCTTTCCCCTTATTTTCAGTTTCATGAGCACCATAATGTGGTATAAACTCAATTCCCGTAAGCCCAAAGCCTCCGAAGCTCTCGTGGTAGGGGAAAACTGCACCATCGATGGAGTTGAAGTGACAATCCCTCACTTTGAAACTCGCCAAGTCTACCGGATCCCGAGTAGCATGGACTACCACACCATTAAGCGAGGAAACGACATATCGGCAGCCTATGATCGAGGAGAGCATCTCCCGCGTCAACATGTAAGATTTCTCAACCCTTTTTCGTTCCAATTTCGTTCTTGAATGGTTGAAAATTGATTAGAATCGATTAGGATTGAGATTGGTTTGATTTTTGCTAGATTTAGGTTTGGTGCAATTTTGGGGATTATGATGATTTTGATGTGTTTTGAGATGATTTGGATGTTGTTTGAGTGATTTGGATTGATTTGTAGGGTTAGAATGATGATTTTAGGGTTGTTTATGTCGATTTTTGTGAAAAAATCCGAATGGAATCGCGATTTTTGTAACTGTGCGAACTGGGGAAGAAACTGTTTTGTTCATGGCTATTGGAGGAAAAACCACGGTCGTGGATTTACCCTCTGGGTAAAAACATGACCGTGTTTTTGCTTCCAGTGGCCACGACTTGGCGGCTGCTGGCAAATATACGCTCGTGTATTTACCATATGGGTAAATACACGGCCGTGTTTTTTGCCTCCAGAAGCTAAGTTTGCTTTTTGAATTTGGGTTTTTCGAAGGAAGAATTGGTTGGTAAATCGATGACTGTGCCCCTGAATGTGGGGAGTTTACAATTACCCGTGTCGACATTTGTGCTATCACGGGGTTAAGCTTTACTGGAGAGGTGATCCATTTCAATTGTGCCTTGGACGTACGCTATGATGCAGATCTAATTGAGAGATTGATAGGGTATCGCGTGGATGGCAGAAAGGTTCATTGTGCTAAGCTGAAGGATTTTTGGATGTCTGAGCATAGGCTTGAGGGTTTGACAGCTCGTCAGGAGGCTCGGGCTTTCTTGGCTGCCACCATGTCTCACTGGTTTTTCTCCAAGGCTGATTCTTCTGTAAATCTGAATATCTTGCCGAGTTTGATTGATCTGGAGGGGTTTAATGGCAAGGCTTGGGGGAGAGCTGTGTTGGCCCAACTGTATTATGCCCTCGATCAGACAGTCAGGAACAGGATAGTGGACTACAAGTCCTCTCTCATCACTTTGGAGGTAAGAAATTAATAAATTAAATTTGTTATTTTAGCTAGTTTACGAAACTTTGGCTGACAAAATGAAAATTCAGCGTACAAGTCTGGTTTTACTCCATGAATATGTGTGATCCTCCGGGTTTTGAGCCATCTCGCCATTATGATAATCTTCATCCATTTCCTCGGCTCGCCTTTTATTTTCGCAAGTGGAAAGGACAGACCCGCTCCTCTATCTTGAAGCAGATTCGTGGATTGACCTTCGATCAGGTAAGTGTCCTTTTTCTCTCAATTTAATAAAAAATGAATATGCATGAATTAATTTATATGTATGCATGTATGATTAAAAATTTGTTGGTGATTTGTGTTATTTATTTATGCACGAATATTTTAGTTTTATGTACTTATATTATATGTGTAATATTGACTAAATACATGAATGAATATTTATGCTTGCATAAATAATTTAGTATGCTAAAAATTTATAAATAATGCTTGAATGACCTTGAATTAAAATTATAAAACTTAAACAGTTACTAAATAAAAATCAAATTCTACTTATAGATGGAATTTTGAAGATGTAAAGTGTAAATAACTATTAATAACAAATAAAAATAAAAATAAAATTCACACTTATATTTTGTAAAAAGTTTTTATTGGCTTATGCTATGCATGCTTAATTTGAAAAATATATTATTTTATTAGATGTACTCTTGATTAAAAAAATGTGAATGAACTTAGGTGCCGCGTGAGCCTTGGGGTCCTAGTACTACTTGGTCTTATGAGATGACCCAGGCTGCGAGTTATGTGTATAAGCACCTGATCATTGAGATCCCAGACTCTGAGGAGTGGTATTTAGGGGAGAGGATCATAGGTTGGGATAAGTCGGTTGAGAGAGTAGTACCCCCTTCAATGCCTTCTTGGGTATTTTGGGCTTATGATGCCCCTGGTTATGATGATTTGATCGATAGAGGAGTAGAGGTACCACCTGAGGGAGATGAGGAGCTTTCCTATCAAGAGTTCTGTTCTAATGAGCTGTTGAAATTTCCCCGACACGATCATGATCCTGTCCCTAGGATCGAGGAGGACACTGATAGCAGTGCTGAGGATATAGCTGATGATTAGTCGGCAGGTGCACTGGGGACCGCGGGAGCTGGTAGTTCTAGGGTAAGAACACTTCCTCTTTTTCCTCTTTTCTTTTCTCTATTTAGGATTTGCGATTGACTTGAATGAAAATACATAGGCCGGAGGAGCGGGGAAGAGAGGTCGGAGAGGTAGTGCGTCTCCATCCTCTTCTAGTGCCCAGGCCGCTCCTGACATGGTAGTAGGCCGTAGAGATTTTTAGAGCCAGCACCTCCATATAGGTTTATTCAGGCCTGACATGACACAGTACTACCCGGTCTTTGATGTTGATCCCTACATGCCTATGCCCCATTCTCCTGTTGGGACCACTCATGTAAGCTTCTGACTTATTTCAATGAATTACGCTTTGGACTTGATCTTGACGTTGTCATTTTTCTGCGCAGATCCCTGTTGCTGATAGCGAGTATGATGGGAGATTGATTCGGCATATGGGCAACCTTTGGATTGCAGATAATCACTCCCTCATTGTAAGTATTCCTATAAATGCAAAATGTATGCCATGATATGTTATGAATGTTATGAATGAATTGACGCTTTTGCTTTTTGATTATTTCAGGATAGGATTCGCGGATTGAGCTTGGAGGTGAACACTCTTCGTTCCCAGCTACCAAATCAAGGAGGAGGCCTTTATGACATTCATGTCTTTCCCCCCGGTGTACCATATCCCGGCGACCAGCAAGATCAAGATGAGGAGCTCTAGGTGTAGGCTCCTTTAGATTAGATTTCTGAACAATTTCCTTTCCTTTTATTTGGTCCATATGTGGGGACCTTTTGTCCAGTACATTTATATGCTTTTCCTTTATTATTGATGTATGAACATTTACTACTTTTATATAATTGACCATAATCTCTTGCATGAATAATCGTTTTTGCTTCACGATAAATGATATTCCCATTAAACAACCACTTAACTAAATCCTTTTCCCCTTGAACTGCGTATGGCTACTTGCCACCCTTAAGGGAAAAATCATAACACTTAAAATCGCCATGGATATTTTTAGAGAAGATCTTCGCAATTTCTTGTTCAGCGTTGACAAAAAGGATTGGAATCGCTTGAAATCCTGCCATTTATGGAACTGGCGCATCTTTCACTATGTTAACCTCGATTCTAGGCTTCTTGATACTGCAGTCAGTCTCTGGGACCCGGTTGATAATGTGTTCCGGTTCAGGGATCACGAGCTTTGCCCCTTGCTTGAAGAGTTTAGTGCTATTTTGAAGATTTCAGGTGATACGCTGATTGCCATTCCTGAATGTCGCTTTTAGTTTACTGTAAACAAAATGGACTTTTTCAGGATGCGCAGCCCAGCTAGACGCGAAGTTATCCTCCAGAGTCGTGAAAACTCTGGGTTAAGCCTCCTTGGGGCATTAATGGTTTGCAGAGATATTTCTCCTACGGATCCGAGCTGGGTTCCACTGATGTGCTTACTCTTACTGGGGAGTTTTCTTTGTGAGTCAACGGATGGGGTTTGCAATTTTAACTTCATTCCGGTGATCCGTCAAATGCTGAACGGTGCTTCACCAATGGCTGCTTTTCTTACCGACACTCTTGCTTACATACACTCTGTTCATACCGAATCTTCTCCCAAGCTTGGAGGCAGTCAGATTCTCTTGCAGATGAGTAATTTGAACAATCCTTCAATTTATTCAATCTTTCATTATTCCGGTAATATACATTTCAGGTATGGTTGTTGGAAAAACTAAGCTTCCAAATCCTTCCCCGAGTTGCCAATGTCAACTACAAGCTAAATGATTACTGGAATAGAAGAATTAACACAGGGGATCACTGCATGTCTTCGTGGCTTTACATCCCCCAAAACATGCCATTAGAAAAGATCAGGTGGACTTGCCCCTGGTGGGATATCAGGGAGGTAGTAACTCAAGTTTGGATGAATGGATTCGTACTGATCGGACTTGACAAGGTTACTTTCTATTCGTCGAGTCGTTTGTGTCGCCAGTATGGTCAGATGAAGCATGTTCCAGATATGCTCTGTCTCATGACCGTCTCTGATTTTGACAGCACTTTTATTGGAAATTATGTCGAGAGATATACCGAGAGGTGGGCTCAACGCTCGACTGTTCCCCTGGACTACTCAGTTCCTTTCAGCCCTGTAGTCAGCATGGCTTACAAAAACTGGCTATTTGCAGTTCGAGCTTCAAGTTCTCGAGAAGAGAAATGGAGAATCACGAAGGGGTGCTATGAGCAGCAGGCTGGCCCTAGTCACTAGATGCTTTTCCCAGAACAACGCCTATATTATGAATAAGTGTCAGACTTATATATGATGCTACTTTATTATATGTGTGGTTCTACTATTATCTACTTATATGTATAACGGTTAGACCCTACTTTTGTCTGTACTGAAGAACAGCGGGTTATTATTATGATATGCTTATGATTGTTATGTTTTTAATAATGATCTTACAGTTCCAATAATGCATTCATTCAGCCTTTTAGCAAAATAACACATCACAACATGAATTTTTTATTCAAACACAAAAGTTAATAATATTTTATTTCCAATATCCATCCATCGTCGCTTATGATTCTGTATAGATTTTATCATAAACTACGCTCATTTTTTTTAAATAAAATATATTTTTAGTTTATCCTAATTAACTGGATTCATAAACTCATTGCCATCTAGATCCGTGATCTTGACTGCTCCTTTGCTCAGAATTTGCTTCACCATGTATGGTCCATCCCAATTCGGTTGAAACTTGCCCCTAGGGTCAGTATGCATTTTACGATATTGCTTCAGGACCAAACATCCAGATTTCAATGGTTGACTTTTCCATTTGACCTTTCGATTGTAGACTCTTGCCATTCGTTGCTGGTACATTTGAAGATGATCTAAAGCTATCAATATTTTCTCATCAATCATGTTCATCTCCTCAAACTTAGCGCTAGCCCATTATTCTTCTGACAACCTTGCCTCTAAAGCAACTCTTAGGGATCTGACTTCAATCTCTACTGGCAATACGGCTTTAGTCCCAAATACTAGCGAGAATGGAGTTTGTCTTATTGGAGTCCTGATGCTAGTCCGATAACCTCATAAAACGTAAGGCAAATGATCGGCCCAATCTTGGTGAGTCACCACCATCTTAGACAAGATCTTCTTTATTGACTTGTTAGCTGCCTCAACTGCTCCATTGACTTGTGGTCTGTAGGGGGAAGAGTGATGATGCTCGATGCCACACTTCTCGATCAGGTTAGCGGTCTCTCCTTGAAACTGAACTCCATTATCAGTCACTATATGATGGGGAATCCCGTATCTAGTGAAGATGTGTTTCTCAATGAATCATGTCATTTTCTTAGCCATGATGCCTGTGTAGGATTCAGCTTCTATCCACTTAGAGAAATAATCAACAACCACAATTATGAAGCGATGTCCATTGGTAGATGATGGTCTTATCTCCCCAATGATATCAATGCCCCAAGTTGAAAATGGCCAAGGCGTGGTCAAAGCTTGCAATTCCATTGGTGGGAGATGGTTGATGCTTCCGTATATTTGACATTCATGACAAAGCTTTACTTCTTGGATGCAGTCACTTAACATGGTTAACCAAAAATATCCGAGATGTTGGATCTTTTTAGATAACATTACTCCATTCATATGAGGGCTGCAAGATCCTGCATGAATTTCTTTCATCAACTTTCACGCTTCGGTTTGTGAGAGACAACGCAATAACAGACCATCTGAAGATCTTTTGAATAACTGATCATCAATTAGTCTGAATTGCACTGCCAACCTTCTGAGCGTAGTTCTCTCTGAATTTTTTGCTTCAACTGGATATGTTCCATTGGTCAAGAACTGCACAATATCTGTGTACCAAGGCTGCTCATCTTCTTCAGTAATGAGAGATAACATGGTGTTGTAGTGGTTTCCATAACAAGTGGACTAACTGGCTGCTTCTGCGGTCCTTCCCACATAGATGCTAGGGTAGCAAGGGAATCTGCCATCTGGTTCTCTTTTTTAGGCATTTGACAGAATTCACATAAACTGAATAGTGCTATTTTTACCCATATGGTTTCAAAATATGGTCTAAGAGATTCCTCCTTTAATTCCCAATCTCCCGTTACTTGTCTAATTACCAACACTGAGTCTCCAATGATCTCAACAGTATCCGCTTTCATTTTTCGCAACGGGTTCATACCGAACAGACAAGCTTCGTATTCTGCTGAATTGTTGGTTATGGGAAATTCTAATCTCTTGGACAAGGAGATGACTTCATTATCTAGGGTGATGATGATTACTCCTAACCCTGCCCCCTTCTTATTTACTGCTCCATCGAAGAACATCTTCCACTTTCTTGGCTCCACAGCTACTGAGGCCAATTGCTCTTCAGGGAATTCTAGATTCTCTACGTACTCTGAGTCAAGTGGTTGGTTGGACAAGAATTCAGCTACAGCTCGACCCTTAATGACTTTCTTAGTGAGTACTCGATATCGAATTCTGATAGCAATAACAACCATCTGGACAATTTCCCTGCTAAGGACGATGTCTGGTAAAGGTACTTCAAATGATCTACTTTGGCCACTGCTTGCATGTGATACGACTGGAAGTAGTGCCTTAACTTCTTCGTTAACCAAACCATGGCTACACAAGTCTTTTCTACTATCGTATATCGAGATTCATATTCCAATAGCTTCTTGCTAAGGTAGTAGATCGCGTATTCCTTCTTGTCTTCTTGCTCCTGCACTAACATTACTCCAACGGATCCATCTTCGATTACTAAATATAAGATTAGCGGCTTCCCAGGCATTGGTGGCCTTAGAACTGGAGGATTGGCTAAATAGGCCTTGACTTTCTTAAAAGCTATTTGACATTGTTCGTTCCATATGACGGGTTGCTGCTTCTTTAGCAACTTAAAGATGGGCTCGCATATCATCGTAAGTCGAGCAATGAATCTGCTGACATATTGTAAGGATCCGAGGAAGCTTCAGACCTCCTTCTTGGTGCTTAGTGCAGGCATGTTGGTGATGGCTTTGATCTTATCTGGATCCATCTCAATGCCCCTTTGACTTACTATGTGTCCCAAAATCTTTCCTGATGTGACTCTAAAAACACATTTCTTGGGATTAAGTCTCAGGTTGTACTTTTCGATGCGGGTGAGAAATCTATCCAGAATGGCAGGATGCTCTTCTGACATATCGGACTTTACTAGCATGTCATCGATGTATACTTCCACCTCTTTGTGTATTAGATCATGCAGCAGTGTAGTAACAGCTCTTTGGTATGTTGCCCATGCGTTCTTCAGTCCAAATGGCATGACTCTGTAACAGTATGTCCCACATTCAGTAACGAAAGCTGTTTTGAATTTATCAATGACGTTCATTAATATCGTGTTGTAGCTTGAAAAACCATCCATGAATGAGTACATGGCCACTCTTACAGTGCTATCAACTAAAACATCAATGTATGGGAGAGGAAAATCATCTTTTGGACTGGCCTTGTTTAGATTCCAGAAGTCTACGCAAACTCTGACCTTTCCGTCCTTCTTGGTAACAGGAACTATGTTGGCCAACCACGTGGGATATTCTACTACTTCCAGAAACTTAGCTTCGATCTTCTTGGAGATCTCTTCTTTGACTTTCCCGGCCCATTCTGGTCGCAATCTTCTTATCTTTTGCTTGACTGGTCGAAACTTCGGGTCTGTAGGGATTCGGTGCTCCGCTATATCACGATCTATTCCAGGCATATCATCATAAGACCAGGCGAAAGCTACTATGTGATTTTTTAATACTTTTATTAATTCTCTCTCTTGTTCGATGGATAGATTATTGGAAATTAATATTATCTTAGGATTTTCTTCTGTGTTTAAATTAACTTCTTTTAGTGACGTATCAGTGATGCCAAAAATGTTGGATGAATGCTGTAATAGATATGCATGATCATCGTCAGAAACACAACCCAAATAAGCAAAGTCATTTACGTTATTATTATAGTTATTACATATAGCATTGTTCATATCAAATATGTCAGACATAAACACAAAAGCATCATCTTCTTCCACAGGCGGAAGGTTTTCATCTTTGATCGGCTGCTCTGTGAGGACCATTGATTCATCCAACTTCCCGAGATCTGCATTGTTGCTGCTGCTCCCATACTCCACTTTTGCTTTTCCCTTCATCAGTCGCTTCATCTGTTCAATGAGTTGGTCCATCAAATCATCCTTGGCTTCTTCATCTATTGACATCTTCTCTAGTGTAGTAATAAGTTCCTTCTCGGTTGATTCTACTTTCTGCTTCTTGGCTAATGGATTGACTTCCTCTTTCTCAGCTACCTCAGCAGGTGCCTTTTCTTCTGAACTACCTTCTTTCAACATATTGATTAATGGGCCTTGACCGTATTTGGCAAAATCCACTACATCAGCAAAAATCTCAAACTCTGGCACGGTCCGCCCCTGATATTCAATCTTTTCCGGGATACCATCGTACAGTTCTACCTGTGGTCATTTGAAAATATCCATCATGTTTGCTTTCCTGAACCGAGGCTTCTTCACTTCTTTGCCCCTGTACCCGAGGCCTGCAGGG
Source organism: Euphorbia corollata (assembly GCA_948277035.1). NCBI lineage: Eukaryota > Viridiplantae > Streptophyta > Magnoliopsida > Malpighiales > Euphorbiaceae > Euphorbia > Euphorbia corollata. The sequence goes on from CAOJBI010440597.1 coordinate 10,321, forward strand.
CTAACTTCCCTGGATCCAATGTTGAAAGAAACTATTCCTTGTCCCTGAGCTCCCAATCCAGTACCAGGCGCTAGGTGTTTCTTCATACAGCTTTTAACCCAAGGAGACCATTCTCCCTCAAAAGCATTCTCTTCATTGATCATAGCTACCGAAAACTCTTTTATCGTATCCTCAGTTCCCAGTGCTACAACTGTTGACTCTTCATCAGCTTCCAAGGTTACTACCTTACCCTGGAATGGAATCTTCACCTTTTGATGTAGCGTAGAAGGGACCCCGCCTAAGGCATGGAACCATGGACGCCCCAATAGTAATCAAAAGGTGACGGGGATATCTATAACTGTAAAGATCACCATAGAAGATATTTCCCTGATAGCAACTTCTGCTTCAAATGTTCCGATTACCATTCTTTTTGAATCATCATAGGATTTGATGACCGTAGATGATATTTTTAGAGAATTCTCGCTTATACCGAGTACTGGCAAGACCTGTCTTGGGCAAACATTAAGTGCAGAGCCATCATCTACCATCACACAAGGCATGGTCCTTCCCAGCACATTTGCTTTTAAATATAGGGCTCGATTGTGATACAAGCCCTTTTTCGGAAGATCAGTTGCTGAAAAAATGATATCAAGGATTACAGGGACAGGGATACTGTTATTAATGAGGGCGCACATTTTATCTGGTGACGCCAAATGTGACACTTCCATGTCCATCAGCTTCTTTACAATAGCCAGTCTGTGACCTTGGGAAGTTAGCAACAAATCTCAAATGCTCATTTTGGTAGTAGTCGACTTCAATTGTTCAACCAGTAGAATTTCTATTCTTGCAAGAGCTATATTCGGAATGTGGGCCTCATTTCTGATAGGTACTAGTTCTCTTGCCCCTGTTATTCATCCTCCTCTTATTACAGGGCATACAGTCATGGGCTTTGGCTCAAATATCTCGAATTCGTCAAAGTCATCACTAAGAGAAACCTCTTTAAGGCTAAAAGGCTTCTCCTTCATGGTAGTTGCTATAAAAGATCTCCCATCAGATACGAGCCAGGTCATAAATGGTGCCATAGCCTTAGTTTGGACTTCTCTTCCCAAAAGAGCGGCATTAGCTTGCACTATTCGATTCATTACATAATTGGAAGTATCACCATGCTGGATCATGTTCAGTCTAGATGAAGATGCTCCTGGAGTTGAAAATCGTTCTCCATTGTCAAGTAATTCCAGCACAAACTATTCTTCTTCCGCTCCTTCCATTTCCTCTTATTCTGGAATGGATTCCTCCTCACTTTCCCCAGATTCTTCCTCTTCTGCTTCTTCTTCACATTCAATGACAGATTTTCCTTTTCCCTCAACATACCATGGGAAAGTCATGGAACTTTCATAGTCTGTTGGTCACGAATACTCTCTGGTTATCCATTTCTGATAATGAGTGGGAGAACCTGTTCTTGGATGTTTTCCTTGCATCATCCGTGGTGGAGGATCTGTCCAGGTGAAGTGGTTGATGAATTCATGATTCAAGTTGCTCCAGAGTGTCTTTTTGTAAAAGGGAAAGCCTTCAAACCAAGGAATGCATTTTTCCCGCAATGTTCTCTGAAAATTCCTGGGCCAATATGCATAATGTACCTCCTTTTCATTCATGAGCTCGACAAACTTGTGAACATGGCTTCTAGGATTCTTGAACCCTCCACCATCATAGATTAATTCCTCAGGCAATTCTTCATTTGACTTTGGCTTCCTCAGTCTTTCTACCATAGCTATTAAATCTTGTTCTTCCCTGATTCTCTTCCAAACGTATTCTTTTGATGGCTCATTGCCTTATTCTCGGATCATGAATATGTGATTATCGGGATCAATCACAGCTCCTCCTTCAGGATCTTCATTACCTTCATCATCATCAAATTCCCCTTCGGAGCTTTCCTCTCCGTTGATAATCATTCCAGAATTATCCCTAGCATGTGTACCAGGGCTATCTGAGTCAGAATCAAAGAAGTGATCATCATTATCATCTTCTCCTAAGTTATCGACTTCCCCATCACTGGTATTCCCATCTTCCATTTCAAATTCACCGAATTCAAGTTCTCCTTCTTCTCCTTCTTCGAGGAAGAATTCCACCTCTTCTCCCGGATTATCAACTATACCGTTCGGATAGAAGTGATGAATCATAGCTTGATTGATTTGTAAAAATGGGTTGATAGGATCAAGCTCTTCTGGCTCATGGTTATCATCAGAATCTTCCTTAGGATCTTCCTCTAGATCTTCTTCCGGGTCCTCTTCGAGATTCTCTTCTGGATCCTCCTCGAGGTCTTCTTCAGGATCTTCCTCAAGGTCCTCTTCAGGATCTTCCTCGGGATCCTCTTCAGGATCTTCTACAGGATCTTCTCCGGGATCTTCCTCCAGATCTTCTTCTGGATCCTCCTCTGGATCCTCTTCAGGGTCGTCTCCTCTGGGCATATCGAAAATTGCCATCCTGCCAAACTCATTTGCCATTTGCTCCACAAGAATTTTCGATTGAGGATTAATATATTGCTGCCAGAAGTTGTCATTGCGCCAGGCTGCTTCCGGGTCATAAAATTTAGGGACATTTAACTGAGAGCTCCCTTCCTCAACAACCTTTGCCCCACTACCTTCACCTTGTTCAAGCGTGTAACTCGGTCCAGGCTGCACTTGGTTAAAGATTGTGACAAGAGGAGGATAGTCCCCGATCAATGTCGTAAGTGGCATATTATCTGGTATTTTCTCCGGGACGTCTTCCCATTCTATATCTGGCTGATCTAGCTATTCTTGCGGCCAAAATCCATATATCAGTTGAATAGTGTTCGCCGGGGTGAATTTTTCAAGAAAGACGTATCGCACATAAAACCAATTCCATATGAAACGATCGTTCAGAGTCTCATACCACATCATAGCAGGACCTCTGAGTATTCTTCCTAATTGGTAAGAATATCCATAAAATAGGACCGTATTCTCATCCATGAAATCGTAAAATGTTCCCAGATACTCTTGAGGATCAGTTAAACCCCAATACAAAACATGCTCCAGAATTGGGAAGGTATCCCGGCCATTTGCTCTCATCATATTGTTGTAATCTTTCACCCTTTAGATCATATCGATCTCATCGAACACTTCATTTTGGCCAAACCAGTGATCGTGTTGGCAATTCTCCCAGATGTCTTGCTCCTCTCCTTCCCAAACCCCTATCGAGATTGCATTAATGGTTGTTTGAAAGTTGAGGAGTGGGTTTGTTTGTGTGCTTAGCTTCTTTTCTAGGGCCTCTAGTCTGCCATCAGCAATCATCTGCTGTATAACTTTAAGTAATCGGGTGCACTCGTTGGTACGATGGCCTTTCAAAACATGATAGGCACAAAAGTTATCTCTATCCGCAGGAGCTGGTGGAGTGAAAGGCTTAAGACTTTGTAACTCCTGTGCCATCTGCAGCTTAGTGAATATCTGGGAAAGAGATTCAATCCAAGGTGAAATGGACTAGAGAACTACTGATTGGGCCACTGCCATTGTATAGAGTTGCTTTACCGTATTCTGGACTGGTCTAAAAAACCTGGATGCTGCTAGCTTAGAGGAATTTCCTCTCTCATAAACCCGACTTCTGTTATAAGCCTGAATCTCTCCCTTTTCAGCCTGTCTTCCTCTTCATACCTCTCGAGCTTTTTTGCAAAGTCTACAACCTGGTTAAAGGAATCGAAATCCCTCATTTTCATCTGATCCCAGTACTTCTGGCTAGAACCGTCCACCAATTTTACAATCAAAGCACTCAATTGAGGAGCTCCATCTACTAGAACCTGAACTGCCATCCATCTCAAGTAGTATGATTCAAAGGTTTCATTGGGGCGCTAATTTACCCTTTCGAGATCATGCAAAGTCGTTCTCACCTTCAAGTTAAACGCATTATTTTCAATAAAGGCAGAGCAGAGAAGCTTCCAGTTTGACTTCACTTCTGTAGACATTCGCATGTACCAGTCCGTGGATGGCCCTCGCAATGTTGTTTGGAACAAGTTAACCATATGTGCTTGCGGTACCGACAAACTGGTCATAACCCTGAGGTAACCTTCAATATGAGCTTCAGGTGAACCCACTCCATCAAACGGTGCTATATAAGGCATAACGAAATTAGCAGGTAACGCTTCGGTTTGAGCTAATGAAAAGTTACTCAAGTTTGTATGCTTGGCTATGGAGGGACTAATACCCTTTAACAGCCGAGGTAAAGCACCTTCAATGCTAGCCAACTTAGCTTTTACTTCTGCTATTTCTGCTTCATCTGTAACTGCCGGTCCGCTGATACCCTGAGCTTCCCTAAAATGTGCCATGAATTCTGGAGAAAGTAACAAATCCCTCGCCGACGGCTCATTACCCCTCTAAGATCCTTGGAATTGAGTCATAAACTTTGAAGAGAGAAGTAGATCCCGTACGGTCTGAATAATGGTGTCTTTGACGGACTTTTCTGCCATGGTGTGTTAAATATTATGCTCCTATGATGAATCAAAACTTGATTAGAACCTGATAGATGACCTATAAAGGTTACTAATGAATGAATGAACATTTATGTACATGTATGCGCAACATGATGAATGATAGAAACCTACTGACTAATCTTGACATATCGGAATTTTGGAATTTTTTTTGAGATTGGCTCGAGGATTGGGAACATTGACACTAGGGTCAATAATTTTGGCTTTGATAGCCGGAAATTTGACTTCGGGAG
>CAOJBI010441222.1:0-18462 GCA_948277035.1 Euphorbia corollata
CATTGGCCCCAATCCAATTCACAAGCCCTAACCATGCCCTAATTTGTACTCATATATAACCGTCTGTAGCCGGTAACGTTAACCATTCACCGGTTAACGGCAGTCTAAGTTACTGCCTCCACTTCACCTTAATATATTTAAGTTTGCAAAATATATGTTTTTTCTCAATTGATATATTCAATTAAATTGCATAATCACGTTCCAAAACTCTCCCATTGTTTCATCTCCTCTGTTTTTCTTTTCTATAGAGGAATTCTATAGCAAACCGAAAGAGAAAGAGAAGCCAAGTGGAAGAGACGAAAGCCTAAGTCGAGCCACTGTTGTAATTATCCTATTCCCTCCATCAATGGTTCCTTCAGTATTTGGATTATGCGTTAAATCGCGTCTGTATTCACTTTCTGTTCTAGCTAATTCTGAAATATAACGATCTCTTTCTTTCTTTTTATTTCCAAGTCTTGCCTTTTCTTTTCGCTGATGGATATGCAATTTCGGTCCGAGCTTTCTTTTCTAGTGAATGTGAATTACTTTGTTTACCTTGTGGTTAAATTTTGAAGTGATCGGTTTTTTTTTTTAATTTTGTTTTCTTGATTTTTGTGTTTCCGATTTTGTCTATGTTAGATCTGCCCGGTGTTTGAAATCTTGATTTTTCTTGTTGCAGTTTTTATTCTTTCCGCGGCTTTGGTTGAAGTTGCTGGAGCATGATTTGTAGTTGAACAGAAGAAGATAAGTCGAGGGATTTTGGTTATAGAGAGAGATGAAGAGGTCAAGAGATGATATATTCAGCAACTCACTACTTAAAAGACCAATGACATCTTCTCGAGGAGAAACGTAGGTTCTATTCTTCCTTCATCCCTCTCTCTATGATGTCTGTATTTCAATTTATTTCAGTTTTTTCTATTTTTTTCCAAAATTTTATCGGTGCTTTTGTTTTTATTAATCAATTGGCCTATCTTCCGTATTCTAGCATTTGATCAGTTTGTTCCTTCTAAATATTTTTGAAATTTTGGTGAGTGGCGACTTGCGTGATATTCTTCTGAGAGTAATTGCAGTATAGTTCTGAGTGCGGTAGTGAATCTTGTATCAGTTATCTTATTTGTTTGACCGCTGAGAAAGATCAATTTTTGGTTAGCTGATTTATGCTATTAAAACTGACTCCTGCACCGATGTGAGAGGATCCATTATATCAGTTTTGTTTTTAATTTTTCTTCGCTTTGCATGTTAAATCAGTAATGTTTATGAATGAAATAATTATAGATTTGGTGACTGTTGAGATTACTTGAGCAATGAACTGCTGGGTGCGACTATGAAATTTCAATTGTGTTCTTACTTATTTTTACATCCATTTGCTACAAAGTTCTGGTCAACCCCAAATGATTGGGGGAGGAGCAGCAGCAACAGCAGCAAGTGGTGGCGGTGGTGGAGGTGCTGGTGGAGGTGGACAGAAACTTACAACTAATGATGCATTGGCGTATCTCAAGGATGTGAAAGACATCTTTCAAGACAAAAGGGAAAAATATGATGAATTTCTTGAGGTCATGAAGGATTTTAAAGCTCAAAGGTTTGGTTATGATATGCAGCATAATACTTTTAAAATAATTATTCAGTTAATTCCTTCTTGCAGTTTGTTGAAGTATTATTGAATATTTTTTGCAGTTTGATTCTTATGATTTTGCAATTGCAGAATTGACACTGCAGGTGTCATAGCAAGGGTGAAAGAATTATTTAAAGGGCACCGTGATTTAATTTTAGGTTTCAACACATTCTTACCTAAGGGTTATGAAATAACCCTCCCTCTGAATGATGAACAACCTCCACAGAAGAAGCCTGTTGAATTTGAAGAAGCAATTAATTTTGTGAACAAAATAAAGGTAGAGATTTTCTTTTCTGGCCTAAACTTGAGATGTTTGTGTTGCTTTCTAAATATTTGTTCTTATGATTGTGTTGGTGCAGACAAGGTTTCGAGGTGATGATCGTGTCTACAAGTCATTCTTAGACATTTTGAACATGTACAGGAAGGAGAATAAATCCATTGCTGAAGTGTACCGAGAGGTATTTCGTATTTTCCCATATCCATTATTTTCTCACTTAGCCCAGAAAGGTTTGTATGGCATTACTTTATCAATTAAAAATCTAAATGCCACAGGTTGCTTCTCTTTTTCACGAGCACCATGATCTGCTCGATGAGTTCGCTCATTTTCTACCAGATACATCAGCCACTGCCACTGCTCACTTCGCATCTGGTCGAAATTCTATTCTCCGTGATAGGAGCTCAGCAATGCCAACTGCCCGCCAATTGCATGTTGATAAGGTTTTCCGGTTTTTCCCTTTTGCATATTTGTACTTCGATTACATATTCATTATCAATCTAACAATTTGTTCTGATTTTTTTTTTACCTCCAGAAAGAAAGGACCGCTACAACCCATGTCGACCGAGATTTTACGGTTGACCATCCTGATCCAGAAAATGGATTTTTTGTAAGGGCAGATAAAGAGCAGCGTAGGCGTGGAGAGAAAGAGAAGGAGAGGAGAGAAGATCGAGACAGAAGAGATCAACGGGAAGATAGAGACTATGATCATGATAGCAATCGTGAGTTCAACATGCAACCGTTTCCTCATAAACGGAAATCTTCTCGTAGGGTTGATGATTCATCTGTTGAACATCAAGGTGGGGAAGTCGATGAAAATTTTGGAATACATCCTGTTTCTTCCACTTGTGATGATAAAAATGCTGTGAAAAGTAAGTTCTTTATGGTTGTTACTTGTTAGTGATAGTTTATAGCTTATAGACATGAATGTGGCTGATATTTGCAATTGATTGTGAATCTGTGGTTTATCTTATGACAGATGCATTAAGTCAGGAGCTTGCTTTCTGTGAGAAAGTGAAGGAAAGGTTGCATAACCCCGATGATTACCAAGGATTTTTGAGGTGCCTTCACCTATATACCAGGGAAATAATAACGAGAGCAGAGTTGCAATCTTTGGTATGGGTGGAAAATATTTATTGATTGCTTTGAACAAGCCAGTAGCATAGAAATAACAGAAAAGGATCTAGTAATTTTCTTAATTATACAGCTGAATCTACATATCTTTGCCATGTAGCAGACATGGTATTTGACATTTGCTATATATTTTTAGGAATTTGCAACCTTTAGCTGCATGAAAATAATTTCATCCAAGTAATAGTATTTTTCTCGAATTTTATTGACTGAATAGTGAATCTGAGGTTCAATCAGAGTGGTTGTTGGAATTCTTTGTACTTCAACAGGATATTTTTTAACACTTCCTCTGGTATCAAATTTTGTTTTGTGATTGATAATCTTTATTCGTTGAATGCTTGAGGAGTTATTTGAATGTGCTTACAAGCATGTTAAGTACTATCGATATACATAATGTATTGATACCACCCCTTATTGAGTGAAGTTATTGAATCAGAAAACTGATCTTCAGATGCTTTGCTTGCATCAGGTGAATGATTTACTTGGAAAATATCAAGATCTTATGGATGGCTTCAATGAATTTTTGGCACGTTGTGAAAAACATGGTAAAATTCTTGATATACAAATGGTTATTTATTTAATAAATTAGTGATTTTGACACTTTAATCTATGTATTGCAGAAGGTCTTCTAGCTGGTGTTGTGAGTAAAAGTAAGTGAATGATTGTTACCTGATTGTTATGCTTTTATCCCTTCATTTTAGTTTTTGCCATGATCTTGACCACTTATGAACAGTAGTTTGGAGATATGTATTAAAACACATTGATTTTAATACATTATGCACTTTACTGTGAGCCAATTTTTTTTCCGACCTTATACACGTATTTCATTTTTGGTTTTGTGTTTAGTATACTGGAACTAAACCAAATGATATACGGATATCCTGTTAACTAGTTTACTACTGCTAGCTGGACATCATTTGGAATGATCATTTTTAAGGTTTTTTTTTTCTTTTTTTTTGGGTGGTACAGTAATGATTTATGAACCTACCATTATTGGTTCAGTTATTACTCCAGGATTTAATGCTTTCAAGTTCTTATTCCAGAGTCCTTGTGTAATGAAGGTAATTTGCCAAATCGCGAGCGTGAGAGAGAAGATGGTGTTAAAGACAGAGATCGTGAAATAAGGGAAAGGGATAGACTTGAGAATTTAACATATAACAACAAAGATTCTGGAGGTCACAAGATGTCATTGTTGCCCAGCAAAGACAAGTTCTTGGCAAAACCTATCAATGAACTTGACCTATCTAATTGTGAGCGCTGCACTCCCAGCTATCGACTCCTCCCCAAAAACGTGTGTAGATTTTTGTACTTATAGTTTTGATATAATGTTTACCGGGAATTTTTGTACTCTTTCATTTTTCTGAAACCACCTTTATTCCCTCATGACAGTATCCCATACCCTCAGCAAGTCAGAGAACAGAACTTGGAGCTGAAGTGCTGAATGATCATTGGGTTTCTGTCACTTCAGGAAGTGAAGATTACTCATTTAAACACATGCGGAAAAACCAGTACGAAGAAAGCCTGTTTCGATGCGAAGATGACAGGTTCGATTTATTTGGAAGTCTCATTAGGAGCTCATTGTCTATTTATTTCTGACCCCTTTGTTTGTTAAGTAGTGCTTATTGCCATTGAATGTCAAAATTTCTAATTTTAGTTGTTTAATTAGTTTGTTCCCAAGAAGTCAAGCTGCCATTGAATGACTTTGTTATTTACACATGGTGGAAATTGATACTTGGCAATTTCCAGTAGTTGAATGCGTTACTTTTGGCAATCTTTTTCATATTTTCTTGTTGCTGTCAGGTTTGAGCTGGATATGTTGTTGGAATCTGTGAATGTAACAACAAGGCGGGTAGAAGAGTTATTAGAAAAGTTCAACAATAATACAATCAAAACAGAGACTCCCTTTCGCATTGACGATCACTTAACAGGTTTTTTCGGCTGATCAATGATTAAACCCTAATGTTTTTAGGCTTTTTTTTCTGTTCTTCCTCTTGCGTTTATGAGTACTGATAGATATTTTTGGTTGTTGAAGCTTTGAATATAAGATGTGTTGAACGTTTGTATGGTGATCACGGGCTTGATGTGTTGGAGGTGTTGAGAAGGAACACTTCTCTTGCTTTGCCTGTTATATTAACCCGTTTGAAGCAAAAACACGAAGAATGGGCAAGGTGTCGTGCTGATTTCAACAAAGTTTGGGCTGAAATATATGCCAAGAATTATCATAAATCCCTTGATCATCGTAGTTTCTATTTCAAGCAGCAGGACACAAAGAGTTTGAGCACAAAAGGTAGACTGTTATGTCACATGTGAAATTCGGTTGGAGAATAAGCAACCTGAATGTGAATCTATTAGATTCATTTTTTGCCATCCTAAGATGTTTATCTTTTTGCAGCCTTGTTAGCAGAGATCAAGGAAATTAGTGAGAAGAAACGAAAAGAAGATGATGTACTTCTAGCATTTGCTGCTGGCAACAGACGACCTGTTATACCACATGTGGAATTTGAGTACCCAGATCATGAAGTTCATGAGGATCTATATCAACTAATCAAATACTCCTGTGGAGAAGTTTGCACAACTGAACAATTAGACAAAGTGATGAAGATTTGGACAACTTTCTTAGAGCCCATGCTTGGTGTTCCCTCCCGGCCTCAGGGTGCAGAGGACACTGAAGATGCTGTCAAGGCAAAGAATAATAATATTGCTTCCAAAAGTGCAGACGTTGAAGGGAGCCCTGGTGGTGGTGGTGGTGGTGCTGCTGCTGCTGCTGCTGGAGTGATGAACAAGCTTTCAAATCCTCCAAGAAATGAAGGTGAAAGTATTCAACCTGAACAATCAAGAACTTCCAGAGCTCGGTTGTTAAATGGAGATAATGGCGTCAAAGAAAACGGGTCCCCAGATGCAGATCGTGTTGCCCGCAAGAGCGACACTTCTTGCAGTACTGTTCAACATGAAAAGATGCAGCTTAATGCTCCAGCTGATGAAATATCAGCGGTTGGCAAACAATCTACTTCCAACGAGCGATTTGTAAATTCAAGCGTATCACTTGCAATTGGAGCAGAGCCAAGTAATGGGAGGACTAACATAGAATCAGGTCTCATGCATGGTTCTACTAGTTTTTTCATATTTTAGTTTAAAGACATCACTTGCTTTTTAGGTCATAATATTACATTAGGTCAATTCTATCACATTGCTGCTTCTTACCCATCTGAAATGATAGTGAGATTAAGATAGCTTTTTGGTGCAGGTGTGATTACTACTCCCTCAAGGCCTGCTAATTGTGCCGTTATAAGTGGGCTTGCTTTAGGTTCAAGCAATGAAATGTTAACTTCAGCAGAGGTATGGTATGATTCCACATTGGCAATTTGTACTTGTGAAGTCCTGATAGAATGGTTGGCTACCATTTTTCCCTATTGTTGAATATGTTAGCTAGAACCTTTCAGATTTCTTGTATATTTCCTGTTCATGTTATACAAATCATTAAAATAGTGTTTCTGGTCGTGTGTCTCTATATCTTTATCAATGCCAGAAGTTACTTGCAAACCTAATAATCATGCAAGTTGATAATTAATGGCTTGACCCAGTTTTGGATTTATAGCAACCATTAAAGATGTTTCTGGTCTCAAAAGGTCTCATGTGTTTGAATCAGAGAATTCATATAAAACCCAATGATGTATTAGTTGGTTGACCAACTTTGGGTTATAACCAAACAGTTAGTTTACAAAAAGTTCTGATGTTGTGTTTCGTTGGAACCTTTACTAATAAGTTGAAAGATGATTATGTTTGTTTTTTATCTATTAGGCTGGAGAATTTTCAAGACCTGTAGCTTCTGCAAATGGGACAATGACAGAAGGTGTCATGGGTCACAGATCTAATGATGATTCTGCAGCACAATTTAAAATTGAAAGAGAGGAGGGTGAATTATCTCCAAATGGAGATTTTGAGGAGGATAATTTTGCGGCTTACGGAGAAGCTGGTTTAGAGGCAGCAGACAAGACAGGGGAAGGTGGTGTAAGTGGGAAATTCCAAGCAAGACCTGGTGAAGAAACTTGTGCGGAAGCAGCAGGTGAAAATGATGCTGATGCTGATGATGAAGGGGATGAAAGTGTTCAAAGATCATCAGAGGACAGTGAGAATGCCTCTGAAAATGGTGATGTCTCTGGAAGCGAGTCTGGTGATGGTGAAGATTGTTCTCGAGAAGAGCACGAGGAAGATGGAGAACAAGATCATGAAAACAAAGCTGAAAGTGAAGGAGAGGCTGAAGGGATGGCTGATGCTCATGATATTGAAGGAGATGGCAACTTATTGCCGTTTTCAGAACGTTTTCTTCTCAATGTGAAACCTCTAGCAAAGCATGTCCCTCCAGCACTTCATGACAAAGAAAATGGATCTCGTGTTTTCTATGGAAATGATTCTTTCTATGTGCTGTTTAGGCTTCATCAAGTAACGTGTTTTTTTTTCTAGAGTTCGTTTGAAATTTAAATCTTCGATGACTTCTTTGGTGTTTTGGATTTCTGACAACACATGTTGATATGGCAGACATTGTATGAGAGAATACAATCAGCAAAAATCAATTCATCTTCTGCTGAAAGGAAATGGGGAGCTTCAAATGATACAAGTCCTACTGACCTTTATGCCAGGTACATTATGTGTCAATATCTTTTCCCAGTCAGTCGTGTGATCAATCCATCTTAACTTAGTATGTGGATACAGGTTTATGAATGCACTGTACAACTTACTTGATGGTTCGTCTGATAATACAAAATTTGAGGATGATTGTCGAGCTATTATTGGAACTCAGTCGTATCTTCTTTTCACTTTGGACAAGTTGATATATAAACTTGTCAAACAGGTGTGGTGCTTTTTATGTCTTTTTAGAATTTTTGTTTTCAATTTGTTCATTTTTTATTTTGTTTTAACTTGTAATTTTCCTCAGCTCCAAACAGTAGCATCTGACGAGATGGACAACAAGCTACTCCAACTATATTCTTATGAAAAGTCAAGGAAACCTGGAAGATTTGTTGATATAGTTTATCATGAGAATGCTCGGGTCCTTCTCCATGATGAGAACATATATCGTATAGAATGTGTAGGTTTTTTGGTTTTGCTTTCTTTATATTTTATTGATGCATTTTAGTGTCAAAATGTTAATATTTTCTTCAATGACATCATGATTACTGTTTTTGCAGTCTTCCATTCCAACACGTTTGTCCGTTCAGCTCATGGATTGTGGACATGATAAGCCTGAAGTTACTGCTGTGTCTATGGATCCTAATTTTGCAGTTTATTTGCAAAATGACTTCCTTGCAATTATTCCGGAGAAAAAGGCGAAGCCTGGAATATTCCTGAAGAGGTATGTAGATGCGAAGCAAAGAAGTCTGACTATGTTCTTTATATCTTAAAGTGCTAATATTTTGTATTTTCTGGTTGCAGGAATAAACACGCTTGTGGAAATTCTGATGAATGCCAGGTCATGGAAAGATTTCAAGTTTTTAATGGTTTAGAGTGCAAGATTGCATGCACTTCCTCTAAAGTACGTCTATTTTGAGTTTTCTTTTATGTTATTTGTAATCAGGCTAGGCTTGAAATATGTTTTTATGTTCTGTTTAATTTGTGTATATTCTATTCCTTTAACTGTGGGTGAATACTTTTTCGTTATAGGTATCTTACGTATTAGATACAGAAGACTTTTTGTACCGAGCGAAAAAGAGAAAGAAAGTATTGCAAAAGAGCAGCTCATGCCACGACCAGGCAATGATTATGAAAAAAGTAGAACAGTTTCACAGATGGTTGTCCAGCTCATAAGATGCATTTCTGTTACCCTCAACTGAATATGGTGCGTATTTGTAGCAATCAAGAGAGCAATTTCTAATGTTTGCAGTGTCAGATGTAATTCTTCTACTACAGATCGCAGTAACCTATTAGGAGCATCAATTCAGTACAAGGCGTTGGAATGGAATAGGCAGCGCCACAACCAAATTTATCTTATGTGTAATCAATCACATACATCTCGCCAATTGAATAAATAGTTGACAGGAGATGGAATATGGCTCAGGAGTTTGTAGTATAGTATGATTTGTGGCCTTTCTTACCCACATTCATGTAAATAGAATTGACATGTGATATAATCCTTGTGAATTATACGTTCATTCTATTCATCAATATTTTTATGATCTCTCACTCTGATATTACATGATATGCTTTTGCCTTGTCTTGATTTGAACTTGACCTTTTAATGTTATAGTTAGTAGTTTTCATTCCTCCTGTTGAAGTTGATCAACATTATAAATGTTTATCTATTGTTATTTATTTGCATATTCATTTTCGTGTTTGTTACAAGGGATTGATAGGAGGGAAGGGGCAGACGTTCGGTGGTAACTGATAACTAAATACACTAAATATAGAGAGCCAAAAACAAGGTTGTTGTGAAATATATCACACCGTTCCTTGACCATTTTGCTGGATATACGATACCTACGGGAGTATACCGACAAGGTACCACTCACCAAACTTGGCCCTAACATTGAATGAATATTGGCAATAGACTTCTTACATACCTAAACCCCTAAACTTAACAACTTTCATCACTTGTCCCTTTCAACTTTGAAAAGTATCTGTCAGCCCTCTAAATTTAGCAAAAATGTACTCAGCCCCTTCAGTACCACGTGTTACATTATGATTGGTTTGACTTTTCAAATATATAAAATTTTATTTTTCTATCTCCAATCATAATGTGACATGTGGCAGTGAAGAGGTTGGTGAGTGCATTTTTACTAAGTTTAGAAGAACGGTAGAGACTTTTCAAAATTAAAAGGGACAAGTAATGAAAGTTGTCAAGTTTAGATGGCTAAGTACGTATTTGGCCTTGCAATATATACAATTACCTATTCACATAAACTAAAAATTATCCGGTCAATTCGCTTATTGGTGGTCGGTCCATGATGTCAAAGGCAGCTTTTGCATTGCTTTGTAACAATGGGTCAATATCAGGTAATTTGGGAATCTGGGCTAGTAGGTCAATTGTTCGTCTTATTAGTCGAGCTAAATCCCCATCGTCCATAGCACAATCCATCATAATTTCCCTCCATGTAAGCCCAGAAGCCCAAGCTTCAACCATACCTGAAAAATGGCTATCCAAAAAACATGATACCTCCACACCATGTTTTTCCTGAAGCTGCAGAAGAGTATCTCTGTGCTCCTCTAATTTGCGAATAATGTTGATCACTTCAGCAGAAGATTCATATACAAAGCTATTGTTATCCCAGGCCCGAACTTTGATCCCTTCGGAAACTACACTTGCACAGACAGCAGCCAGTTGAGCAGGTTTTAAATCTAGTAAGATTTTATTTCGAAGAACCATGGCCAGCCATAGCTCATTTTCTCCACGAATTGCAGCCGCTGTCTCGCCAAGAGGATATATCACCTGTGTATTGATATCCAATGCCCTAATTTCATGTACAACATTACTGATTTTCAAGAATTCCTTCCAGCCAGAAGGTTCTATTTCCTCTATTCGGCTAGCTAAACGGTTTGATCTAACTTTCAGGCGCTTAATCTTATCTTCAGTAAAGTGCTTCCAGTCTAAGATCTTTTTATATTCTCTAAAGCCTTCTGTGCGCGCAATCCTTTTCTTCAAACGTGCGACTTTGGTTCTCTGTCCCTTGTAATTTTCTACAGCGTCATGGTAGGCTTGTGACATGTGTAATATTTCATCATCCTCAGAGAGACTATTCAAAACTGGTACATTTAAACTCCAAGACCAAGTTTCTAGAGAACCTTCCATGCATAATAAGCCACCAAGTTCAGAATCAGCAAGCTTTTCCCATTGCTTTTCCTCCCTACTGAGCTGCTTTCGCATAACTTCGTGAGGCAAAGCATCCCCCTGAGTAAGAGCCACATTGGGAAAGCCTGTCTTGTAAACTGTTTTAACCCAGTTTTCTGTAAATAGGTACCAAGAGTTATCTGAACCAAGAGCAACATAGTATGATGGTTCAATATCTTCGAGTGATTCAACTTCACCAGAAATTGACTCGGATATTACGGCATTTGTTGTCAATAAATCACTGGAAGAAATAGCAGGAACTAGATGTTCAACTCCCTCTAGGTCTGCCTTCCCCAAATAAACAGCTGGAACTAAATGTTCAACTCCCTCAGAATCTTTGTATTGCAAGCACAAAAACGGCAAGTGCTCATTTCCTGACTCATCAAGTAGAGATTTAAGAGCAGCCAACCTCTTAATATCCATCACCCTTCGTAGTTCTGTCCTTAGGCGTTTTTCTTCCCTCAATTGTTCCTGCAGTTCTGAAATCTCCTTATATGCAGCGTCAGAGAGGATCTCTGTGCTCTTTCTATCTATGGCATCATCAGTAATTTCTGATGTAAGTTTTTCAATCTCCCTCTGTAGTTTAGCAAGCTCCTCTTTTGAAGCAAGCATCACATTGCTCCCAATGTATGTCCCAAAACTTCGCTCAACTAATTTCTTTGCCTCTTCCAAAGTTCTCCCTCCCCTAAGAACTTTCAAATTATCGGACTCATCTGACACACGAGTGACTTTTGAACCAGCAAGAAGATTTAACACCATACCGTATGAAGCTGTAAACTGAGAAACAAGAGGTTCCAGTTCAGCAAACAGGAGCTTGCAGCAAGCTTCAGCACCTTCACTTTGCGTCTGAACCAGAACAACATGGCCCCTCTCATCAATGCCTCTGCGTCCAGCTCGTCCAGCCATTTGAAGCAGTTCATTTGGGGTTAGTTGAATGCGTCCGTTACTGATCCTCTTACTGAGAGATGATATGACAGCTGTCCTAGCAGGCATGTTGATTCCAGCAGCAAGTGTTTCTGTAGCAAATATAACCTTAATAAGCCCTCTTTGAAACAGTTCCTCAATAAAAGATTTCCATAAGGGGAGACAGCCAGCATGGTGTGCAGCTACTCCTTTCAAGAGTCCTTTAACAGCAATATCTCTGACAGCATCAGGATTCTGAATACTGAACCTCTTTAAAGCCAGTTCAACCTCACTCATCTCGCACTCATCCAATAGATTGAAACCTCCAAGATACTGCACAGCTGCATCACATCCTCTCCTATTAAAAATAAACCAAATCGCTGGCAGCATATCCCTTAGCTTAAGCTGCTTTAATGTATCAATCAGTTGTGGTACCTGAAAAGTGCAGTTATTGTTGACAAGCTCATTACAAACTCATGGAATTGGCACGTCAAACAAAACAAAAGACCAATGGCTTGAATCCTAACCAGTGAACGGCGAATTTTTCCTAGGTCACTCTTCGAGAGAAGCTCTCCAGACATGCTAGCAATATTATTGGTTCTCATGTCACTCCAACGTTTTTGAGCATTTCTTCTTCTAGGACCGTTATCCTTATAAGGTTTAACTCCAGAAGTAGAAAATTGCAAATAACTAAGTGAGAGCTTCCTGTTCAAAAGTGCAACACGTACGAAAGTTAATGTTAGTTCAAGGTTGGAGGGAATTGGAAATAATATGAATCACTATCCATAGTGGATGCATGAGAACATTAGAAGAAATGTGGATTCCAATCCAGTCATGGATACTTCATGCAGAGAAATTTCTATCCAAATCAATTGATAAGTCCACCGAGCATACGAATAACAAAATTAAAGGATGAGTCTACAAGAAAAGGAGCCAGGGACTGGCGTAAACTGTGATGCATATATCCTGGGCATGATGGTGTATGTGTCCACCAAAATCTCTAACCAAACTGTCACTTACCAACAAATACTAGAGGCGATGCATTTTATTGTCATAAAGCAACATTTTCACCATTTAAATGACACGGAATAAGGGTAACTATTAAAAACCTCCCATTGCACCATGCCCACAACATGGATCGGAAAATCAAAACCTTGTATTCATTTGAGAAATTTCTCGTCCAAACAATTACAAGTGACATAGGGGGAAAAGACCTTTAGCATTTCAGTAATTATATGATGTAGAAATAGGATATATCCACCAGTATAAGCTGTAATCGCCTGTGGTACATAAATCATTAGTAGTCCTAACATGACGTACTAACTTGAACAAAATATTAAAATATTCAACGGATGATATAAATGTTCATGTAAAAAACAAAGATGATGGAAAAACCTGTTCATTTGCTTTCCTTTTTCATCGAGAAGTGAGGACAAAGATGTCTTCGTAGAGAAGTGCCAAGTCAATGGAACTGGCCGCTTCGATGATGTCACTAATTGTGTTTTACCATGAACCTAAAATTTAAACCAAAAAAGAATCAACCTTTCAACCCATGAAAAACAAATTAACATCAATAAAGGATCATCAATATTCAGTCAAAAAAAAAAAAAAAAGGATCATCAATATTAAGCGTGCTGGACTTCATGGATATCATAAGAATGAAAAAACCTCAATTTTGATAATGTCGGAATTAATTAAGGACTGTCAACCTGTTTCAAAATTTTAAAAGGCCTGCAAGACCATTCATTAGAAGGACCACTATAAAAGATAACCATTTGTTGGACATCTTTTTACTATTGTAAACTATTCTTAGCATTAGTTGCTAGGTGGGTGGGTGAATCACAAGATTTTGTTTTAAAAAGAATGAAATACATAAACCGATTATCAGAAGCATCTGAGAAAAAAGGAGGGCATTTTATGTGTAAGCACACCTTGACAGGATCGAATAAACAAAACCACTTTCCTTTCTCTTGTATGAACTAACCACTATAGCACACATACATGTAAAAGAACACAAAAAAAAATGTTTGAACTTGTTATCTTTCATAAAACTTGTTCAAACAGCTTAAAACTGAAAGAGAACAAAACACATGGGGATATTGAAGATAGTAATTGCATATGCTCATAAATTCCCCTTTGTAATTTATAAGAGCAGGGATCTCGTATAAATGTTAACATAAAAAAAAAATCCATTACATATGCTCATAAATTCCAATAACAGAAACAGGATCTAGCTTCCCAGGACAAAAGACAAAATGGAAGGACGGAGATTGAGAGGAATATAACATATTCAAAAATTACACAAATAATAGTCGGGCAGAACAAAAGAAAACTTAGATTTTAGGAAGTCCAGTTAATATTCTGAAAATCCAGTTCTTCCATGATTATGTAGAGAAATCATGATTAGATGATCACTACATTCATTGGGGAAATAACTTTTAAAATCAAGGGTCTAGTCTAATCAATCCAGAGAAATAGTTAAAAGTTATTGTGGTAAAGAACCTCAGGCCTTAGCATTCCATGCTCATTAAATAAAATATTAGAAGCCTCTACAGGATCAGAATGCAAATGATAAATCAGAAGGATACACTTTAACCACACAAGTAAAGGCTGGTACACACTAACGTAAATGGGGAATAAACAATATGCCTACTGATAAAAGCCAAAGATGTCACTCAAGCACATTGCGCCTTTTTCCATGTTTGAAACAATTTTCAACAATGCAGAACAATAAATCATGAGAAAATTAAAAAATAAAATTATAACAGAGAACAACACACCTCACTTATCCATCCAGCAAGCTCATCTGGATTCTTCACTGTAGCAGATAGGCAGATTAGTTGAACCTCTTTAGGGCAATAAATAACCTGAACAAATTCAATTACACAATTAACGTTAGGGCTGTAAATGAACCAAGCCATTCATGAACAGCTCGGTGTTCGGTTCGGTTGTAGCTCGGCTCGACTCGATTCGATTTATAAATGAACATGTTCGTGAGCATGATCTTGAGCTCGAATATTAAATGAGCCGAACATAATCATGTCACAACTCGGCTCGTTAACTCGCGAACAAACTCGATTAGATGTTCGTGAGCAAGTTCATGAACATGCTCGACAAATATCCGTGAACTAGTTCGATTATTTTTTTTACATTATAAGAAAATAACTTTTTATAAAAATTATATAAGTTTTTTACCATTTTCTATCTAAACCCAGTTTCATGTCTTATTTTAAAATCCATTTTCTATCTAAACGAGTTCATTCATGAGCTTGTTCAAAAACAAATTAACAAATGGTTCACGAACAAAATAAATGAGTTATTCGTGAACAGCTCGCGAACAAATGAATACTTAAACGAGCCGAACACAAACAGAATTTTGAGCTCGAATTCGAGCTCGGCTCGTCTCGTGTTCGTTTAAAAATTAAATAAACAAACACAAACATGTCATAACTCGGTTCGGCTCGGCTCGTTTACAGCCCTAGACACACCTTGTATGCCATTACGATGGGAGTCAGATATTTTATACGTTTTTCTTGTCTAACGATCAAGTATTTATAAGATTTTAGCTAAATACTTTTTCATTTTAAATAAATACATTTTCGTAAATACTCTAATCATTGGACGTGAATATCATACAAAATATCCATCCCTCATTATAAATTTTCATTTCATGTCAATTTATATTCAAACTGTACCATATTTGACTTTTTTACTTTCTAAACAAAACCGTAATTTAAGGTATGTTTTCTTGAACTTCTATATGATTTGAAACCGAACTGAATTTAATTCACATTATAAATTTGTGAATGAATTGATTAATTGTTTAAACTCAAATGTGAATATAAAACATTTACTAAGAAATGGTATTTTCCGTTATAACTTCAATTCCATAGTCTTGTTGGTTTAGAAAATAGTTTTAAGATTTTTACAAATTTTGACTTTGTCTATGATTTCAATGATTTTTTTCTGTTTAGTAACATGATGTGAAACGCCTAATACTTATGCAATGAATTGAAAATGGTAAAACTAGCAAGTAGTATTTATTAAAGAAAACACAACTGCACAAAAGAGGTATTAAATGTACTCTTCCATGGATGATTAATTATAGTTCCAAAATGTAAAAAATGCCTCAAATGCTTATCAAATTCATAGGCCACCAAGAAACTAGGATCATGATGAAGAAGAATATAAATAATTTAATAGCATAGTGATTTTTTCGAACATGAGTGACATCTCTTATATATTGTTGATAGGATTGAACTGGATAAGGTAACATAGTAATCTAGACAACAATATGAACAAAACTGTAAAGCATATAGGTACATGTGAATGAAACAGAAACGGTTAGGTTATCAGCCTATTACCCATTGGAGAACAAATGTTTCAAAATTACAGAAATACATCAGTACTCATACAATGGAATAGTGATATTATGTCTTGAATCAATCACAACAGATAACTACTAAATTATAACTTCATAATATGCTCAACAAACAAAATAAACAACATAACAAAAGTGACACAGTTAAAGTTTATACTATACGCCTCAGTATTACCAAATATAAAAGAAACCAAAAGACAGCACAAAGAAAATTATAATCACAGGAAATTACTAGCATAGTGGAAGCAGATTTGGTTAAATCGCCATCAACACGAATCATTGTGCTTTCATCAGTGTAAAACTGATGAACAAGGACAGATTATTGTTGAAACACATGGTAGTACTGTCCAACTAAGAACAAACCAACCTAACAACATAGATAATAAGAAACAAATAAAATCGCTACTTTTTAGTTCAACTTCAACTTTATTAAACTTCAACATAAACCCAAAAACAAACAATAAAAAAAACCTCTAAATCGAGATTGAATTACCTGAAAAGCACTAACAGGTGCCTGATACGGACTACCAATCACTGCAATTCCAAAACGAAAAAACAAATAGCTTTGGCTAAAAAAAGCAGCTAAAGAAGCAAAATTGAAAGAGCAAGTCTATGAGCATGATTATGATATACAGAATATAAAACCCCAGAAGTTAGGGTTTAGAGGATTTTCATGCGAAAACAAAACAGATTCCTCTTAGAATAGGTTGTAATTTTGAGGAAGCCGGAGAATGAACAGTTAGGTTACACCTCTAATCGATGCACTGACATTAAGAAACAGAGAATGAAATAGAAACACAAATCAGACCCAAAATGCTCAGTAGAACTGCTATGTCATGAGTTAAAACCCCCAAAAGGAACTTCATGCCAAAATCAAAAAATACATACCTGTAACTCTAAAAATTCTTCTTCCTCGTTCTATCTTCTTCAGCCAAAAGAGAAAACCCTATGTTTATAACCACTTGCAGTTGATTATATGTATACATTAGCACAAGCAAAAGATCTAAAGTAAACTTCGACAACATATTCATAAGGAACCAAAGAAAAAATACCTTAGATTTTGTAAACAACCCGCAACATTGATTACGCATTCAGAAAAAAATCGCAGCAAAGAAATCGCAAGATAGGAAGATCTACGGTGATGGATAGATATGAGAAGAGGAGTTGAAGAAGTGATAATGTATTTAGGGATTTAGTATGGGTTTCAATTTGTGAATAGTTTGATCGAGAAAAAAGATAGAGAAGAGAGAATATATGGTAATTATACATGTGAATACTCGATTTTTCGGTTCAAAAATTCAGTCGAAGAAATTGCAATTCAGACCCTAAAAATAATTAAAACGCAAATTTGAAGGCCTAAACGGCCGAATTAGGCTCCGATAGGATGGGGCTAGAGGCATTAGCATCTAGTGTTTACCGTTGGGCCGTTTTGACTCGAAAAACTCTACTCTTTTGCGTAAATCTGAACAGTTGAAACGCAGTAGGTATAACCCGATTCGCGCAAAGCAACTCCTGTAAAAGTTTCCGGAAGTATGCCAATATACCACTCAAAATGTCCGTAACAGAACGAGGATCACGGAGGTAGTCTCGGAATCTTTTTCGGAGGTCTAAAACTCCCGAAAATCGCGAAAGAGCGAAAAAGCGCACCGATCGGGCACCGGAAACGGCGACCAGTCGCCGTCCATCGCAGTTTTGGGCAGCGCCGATGGCGACTGATCGCCAGAAACGGTGACCAGTCACCGTCGCCGGCACCGTCAGTTGGCGACCAGTCGCCGGAAACGGCGACTGATCGCCATTTCGGGCGACTGGTCACCGGAAAAATCAGTTTTTTGCCTAGAATTTTTTTATAAATAGCCCATCCAATTTCATTGTTAAGGGCACCAAAAACTATTCGGCGAAATAGTTCTTCTCTCTAGTCTTTATTCGATCCTTTCGAAGCTTTCTGTCTGTCGACCTTCGAGTCTTTTAATTTTTTTTTTATTACGACGAAGTGCTGCCCGATTAAATTTTAACTTAAACTAAAAATTTAATTGAATTAATCTGGATTTGAGGAGCGGACTCAAGGAAAACAAGGTATAATTTTCTACTCCTCTCAATTTCATTCACTTCATCTCTGTTCTAAAAAAACGAACATTCTTTACATTCACGCCATAAAATGGTCAATTAAGAAAATTCTAAATTGGGATTAAATCAATTAATCTTCAATTAGGATTAAATAAATTAATCAATCAATTTTCCCCGATATAAAGCCATTCAACTTGGAATTAAATCCTAAAACGAATTTAGGTAAACCAACAATTAATCAATTTACGATATAAAATCGTTTCCACTTTAATTAAATCCTAAAACGAATTTAGGTAAAC
>CAOJBI010441724.1:0-13825 GCA_948277035.1 Euphorbia corollata
AAAAAAAATGAGACGAAGAGAGAGGAAATGCCTAGGGGCGAGTTTTTTATTTTTCGACATTATTAATATTTTGTATTTTATTATTTAAATTTTCTGTCAAAAACAAGCGGGAATGTACCCGCCGCTTTCTTTTTACTATATACTGTTATTTTCCGCAACAACAATGAAAAGTGTTGCGTAAAAAATGAATTGTATACATTACTTGGATATTGTAACATCGATTTCACATTTTGTGTTGCGGAAAATCAAATTTTTTTTCAAATTTGTAACACTTACATGCAACATCAGTAATTTTCGTTGCAATACATCATCTACGGCGTAGTGACTTAACTTATAATTAAAAGTTGAAAGTGCACACGCATTAAATTACAACGACGGGGTTTAGAGACATTGATCGATACAATCATGAAAAACGAGAATTTTTTAGAAACTAGGAATTTTGGGATTTTGAATATGTCGTGAGACAATTAGGTTCCGTTCGGCTCTGTGTTTGAACACTCATTTTGACAAGGTATTATCTCCTCATTGCATCAAGCGGACTGCACTAAGAGTGGTCCCAAGCTTTCAACCGTGCTTCATCAATCATATTCAGTTCTTCGAATCTAGCTAGGGCCCAATCTGTTTCCTTCAACTAAGCTTCCAACGCTACCCTCAATGACAAGATTTTGGTTTTGATTAGTAGAAATGCTTCCATCCCATATACCAAAAAGAATGTTGTTTGGTTTATGAGAGTGCCCACACTTGTTCTATTCTCCCAAACTGTGTAAGGTAACTTATCAACCCAATCTCTATAGGTGATAACCATTTTTATAGGATTTTTTTACTAGCTTTGTTAGTTGCTTCAACTGCCCTACATGCTTGTGGTCTATTCGGAGATGACTTATGGTGCTCGATACCATATTTCTCAATCAATTCAGCCATTTTTGCCTGGATCTGAATCCTATTATTCGAGATGATGTGGTGTGGAATCCCATATCGAGCAAAAATTTGGCTCTCAATGAACTTTCTTAACGGTGATGTTGGTTTATGATTCGGCCTCAACCCACTTCGAGAAGTAATCTATCGCCACTACTATGTATCGATGATCATTTTTAGAAGGTGATCAAATCTCATCAATTATATCTGTCCCCCATGCCGAGAATGGCCAAGGAGTAGACAAGTTGTGCATTATAATGCTAAGACCATATCAAGTAACTATCTTTAGATGTTGAAGAGAGATTGTTGCATCTATATTACAAATACCTTTATGAAGAACATTTAATGCTCTCCATGAAATCTTCCAAATTTATATGGACATGTTCTTATTTTGTTTCTGATCTGATTGTATTTGATATTGATATCCTTTGGACGTAGTACAAACTCAACTTCTTGTTTAGTAATGAGATCATTGACTATCAATATCTCACTTATACCCTTATGTTGAAATGTTCATCAATCATCAACTTTGGCTAAGTCTTATCGACCAAACCCTTGGCAAGCACGAGAAACTCTTATAGCTTTACCACAGTCATACTCATTTATGACATATGGGCCATGATGAATCAATCATAGGATTCAAGTGGAAAGACTTGTAGGATTGAATTCCTTGATGATTTAGAATGTCTCTTCATAAAGCTGCTAATGAAACGTCTCCCTAAGAGATCATATCATAGCATAGGATTGAATCTCCACTAATGGTTTGAATAGTTCACGAACCATTCATACCACCTAGTTTGGGCCAGTATAATATCTCTTCTAGTGGAGTTTGGCCTATCTACCAAATTCCTTTGATTCATGTCTTATAACAAATTTTGAACCAAATTAAGGAAGTATCGCTTTGATAGCCAGTCCATTTCAAGGATGTATATTACACTTTGAATGATTGGTTGTTGGTGTTGTTGAAATTAATTTGTTATTCTACACAAAATGATCAGTACAAAGTTGAAAATAAAGGTCTTTAAAACAATTAAACAAATTAATTTATTCTAGATTAATTTATCTTGATGATTTTACTAGCTTTCTTCAAGATCCACAACCCAACAATAATAAGCCAGACTAAGCCCGAACATAGACCTGTTATTGAATGTATGGTTGGATAAACTATCCAATCTTTTTCTCAAAAGGACTCTTGGTTGATAGATGTATTGGTACTTTATCCATCTGTGTTCTTGGGCTTAACTAAGTTAAACGAAAACCCTTTGAGTCAAACTGTCATTCCACATATTAACCATACCAAGTATCTTAACCCTCCACGTCCACTGAGAACACAATGTGTCCTGTTGAGCATGTTGCACATTTTGCTACAATGTATGGCAGAGGTGTGAATCCGAGAAACACAATTAAGCGACTCAATAATTGATTATTTAAGTATTGTCTGCTTGTATAACAAATCGGGTCCATGTAATTGTTTTAGATATTATGTATTCATATTCTATTTATAAAATGAAGTTCAATTTACAAAATCATTATTCAGAATTGCTGTGGATATTAACAAATATTGAATATATAAACCAAATTTAATTTGGACCCGCAAAATTCTATAATATGAATTTTAACAAAGAAATCGTCAAACTTATATTTACTAATATGATACATGATAATGACAATTACAATTACATCTATCATATTTAACTGAGATACTTTGTGAAATCGCCTAATTTTGATAATTTTGATTTAAAGTCTGTTAAGGCGCAATGGTTAATTACCATTTTGCAAATATACAATTTCGCTCCCACTCGAATTAGGGCGTCATTGTTACAAAATTTAGCATCCTAACTATAACCAATACCACGGTCTATTTGATTTAATTTGACATATAACATATTGAAGGGATTTTGACATCGAAAATCAATCACAACGGCAGAAATCGATTGAAATTCTCAAAATCCACGAGGATCTTTATTCGAAAACCATATAATGGAATATTAAAACTGTGAGATTAAAGCATATAAAACTCACTTGGAATGTCTCTAAAAAGTTGATGAAATCGAGGCTTGCAGAACGGAAGCCCTCGAAAATCACGTGCATAAACCCCTATTGATTCGGGACCGGTGCTAGCCGAAAGAGACAATGAAAGAACAAAAATGCAAGAAAACTCAAGAAATCTAATTAATTAAAAAAGAAAGTTGGACGGCAGAATTGTATATAATTACAATTCACGTGTGCTATGTATATATATACACACATCCAACTTTCATTCTTTTAATTAATATACAATTCTAATTCTAATAGAATTAGAATTAGGTTTAGTTTAGGTTAAGTTTATTTATAATTTGACTTTAATTAAAACACTATTTAATAATTAAATCCGTAGATTTAATTCCTTAAATATATTTTAATTATCAATTTTATAAACTTACAATTTAACCCAAAGACTAATTAAAATTTTATACTTTAATTTAATTTAATGAATAACATAAATTGCTATATATTATACCATTAACTTAAATTAAATATTTTCTTGAGTTATAAAGATTATTCAATTAAATTGACTTGACATGTTAATCAATTAATAATCACTCTTTCATCATATCTTGTAACATTACATGTACAAGATATCCCGAATCAGTGATTCTGAGCGCACGATCCTTTGGATCTGTCCATATGTTGGCAATGGGTTTCACCCATAGACTGTAAGCGGATTCTAGCAAACCATTAGAGCCCCTAATTGGGACAGAATACAGTTTTCAATCGAAGATACTGAACCCAGTAGTTATCTCGCAATATCCCTTGCCAATTGACATCGATATAATGAACAATGGACATGGTCATGTCACCCATTATAACTTTCATTATATTTCTTGATCTAGAATAAAATGATTCTTTCAAATAAGCTACCTACTTATTTGTACATGTCAATAATCCATTTTATTCATCAAGTGGCCGGTGATTTATTTCAGCTTATCAAGCTAAATGGCAATCCTATCACTTCAACACTACTACCAAAGTGTTCATGGAGTAACCGAAGTATGCCCGTACTTGTAATCCAATATTTAAGGACCCGTTAGGTGCATACCATAAGTTGCCCAATTCCAAATTAATAGCAAGTTGAAATCAAGTCGAAGGCATTCGAGACTTACCTAGCAAAATGTTCGTGACACATAACCATGTGACTTTTGCTACGTGGATCGGTCCAGCCCCATGTTCACAACATGTGCCTATGTTCATAACTCGCTTCTCAAGTGAGCTATCCAACATATAAGTCTTTTGAATTAATCATTCCCATGATTAAACTAAACTTGAGACATTTATGATTTATTAATCAATGGATATTCTAAACTAAAATATAGCACAAGATATATAATAGAAAAGATTAATGCCTTACATCTTAATAACACATGTCTAGAACTAGGGCACACCTAACAAGAACACTAGAAGAAACAACCAACACCACAAAGCTGAACCTACGAGCAACATGTCTTCTGCCCCTAACACCAGACCCTCAAAACAGACACCCAGGATGACAAATGCCACGATAAATAGATTAATCATGAAGAAGAAGCCTTGGGTTTGTGAACATATCCAAAATTGAAAAACAAACCCTTCGATTGTTACATGAGAAACCAAATCATGATAGATAAATGTTTGAAGTGCATAAGTCGTTAGGTTGCAAAGCTCCATCAAACATGAATTTATTTCTCCACTTCCATAAGGACCAACCGATAGAGAGCCATAGGGAAGTTGCAAAATCCTGACACATACCCGGCGAGAAATAGGATCTCGAAAGTGATAGAAAGTTGGAGCAAGTAGAAGGCATCACAAATGGAACTTCCACCCAAGCAAAAAGGCTCAGCCAAGTCGAATAAGCTCCCTTACAAAACAAGATAGCATGCTCAACAGTTTCAATCTCAGGGAAGAAAGGAAAAAGGTTACTCGGGACAGCCAGTCGGAGAAATAAAAAGTCATTAGTAGGCAGCCGATGGTGCAGGAGCAGCCATCCATTAAATTGTACTCTAGGGGGCGAAATCGAAGACCAGATCAAACTAAAAGGAGTAGTTGGTGTTGGCTGAGACTTGTAAAATGTATGGCAGAAAGAAGATGAAGAAAAGGAGCCAGACGAGTTCGGATCCCAGCTGTACAAGTCGGCATCCACAGAAAAAATAGGACTTGCCAAAGGAAAAAAGGTAGGAATATAAAGGTCTGGGAATAGAGGAGGGAAAGCCATGAAAATCTATGTCTGTAGCTCAATACATCAATCGCGAATAGATATCCTTAGACATCTCTTCCAAAGAGGCCTGGAAAATGCAGCAGGGCCAAAAAGATGAAAGTAGCCTATGCGTACAGAAGAATACTTCATATTTGAGAGAGGAAACAAATCTGGAAAGAGGGAACATAATGGTTGGTTAGACATCCAATTATCAAACCAAAAGAGAGCCGAATTTCCATTCCCAATGCGTACATCAATATTGTCAATAAAAACATTCCAAAACAAACGATAACAGCAAGATATTACATTTCGTCAGATAGGAGAAAAGTTTTGAATGATCAAAACTAACAACGTCAAAACATGAAAAAACTTATGACGAAAAGCACAAAAACGATATTAAAGGGAATTTGTATCCGAATTACGTAATTTCCATAACCATTTGAGGAGAAGACTAGTGTTTGAGAGATTGAAATCACGAATAGAAAGGCCTCCAAAAACCTTATGCAAATCAATCATTACCCAACTCACCTTACATATACCATTAGAATCCGAAACACCTTGCCATAGAAAATTCCTCATAAGATGAACTAATACGTCATTAACAATGACCGGAAACTTGAAAAGTGAAAGATGATAAACAGGCAAGGAAGAGAGAACATATTTGATAAGTACTAAGCAACCCGCATACCAAAGATAGTTCCCTTTCCAATTCACTAAACGGGATTTAAACTTAGCGATGAGTGGATCCCAATGATTGACCAGTAATGATCTAACGCTCAACGGAGTGTCGAGATAAGATATTGGTAATTGCTCAATACGACAGCCCAAAATATTTGCCTGAGAGTGTAAAGACAAGTCCGATACATGAATATCCACAGTGAGCTTTTATGAAAATTGATTTTCAATCCCGAAATCAACTCAAAATAGCGGAGAATATGAACAAAAGCACGGGTATAAATTTCGTCATCTAGCAAAAAACAAAGTGTATCATCTGTAAATTATAGAATTGAGATATCAAGAAGGGACTCATCAAGTCTGAAGCCCGGAATAACATGCTCGTTAATACAAGTGTCAATGAGTTCTTTTAATCCCTCAACCACTAGAACAAAAATGAAAGCCGACAAGGGTTCTTCTTATTTCACACCCTTCTGCAATCTAATCGGTTCCGAAGGAGAACCATTAATCAATATAGAGGTGGAAGAGTGGCGATGACAGTTGGAAAGCCAATCAATCCATTTTCTATCAAAACCCATCTTATGGAAAACAACATCGATATAAGCCTAGGAAACGCTATCAAAAGCCTTGTAAAAATCCAATTTAAGAATTAGGCTGGGTCAGCGCAGAGAATGAAGATCATGAATGATTTCCGATGCAAGAAAGAAGCACTCATGAATATTCCTCCCCTTGACAAAAGTAAATTGATTACTTGAAATAACCGAAGTAAGAATAGCCTGAAGTCGAGTTGATAATAATTTTGCAACAATTTTATAGATCCCATGAATCAATGCTATCGGTTTGAAATTGGTAAGCGTAGAAGAGCCTGCAACCTTAGGAATCAGCACAGTAAAGGAGGTTTTAATTGAGTCTGGTAGATAATGAGTAGAATGAAAGCGATGGAGGGACATAATATCCGGTTTCAAGCTTGCCCAAAATCTCTTATAGAAGTAAAAATTAAAACCCTCGAGACCAGGAGCCTTATTTTCCCCACATGCCGAAATAGCGTTCCAAACCTCCGTATCTGTAATGACCCGATCCCAAGAGGGGTGGCGCCGGGGTAGGAAGACCTGCTCAAAGAGCGGTCTTGAGGGATGTCGATGGGAGCAGGAATGAACCGAATACACACCGGAATGAGAGGACTTTGAGATTGTGATGGTATGGGATTTCAAAATCACGAACGGTTAAGAATTTCGACTGTACTGGTGTGGGACAGTACAGTCGAGAGAGGCTTAAGAGATTTGATAGGTGCTACCTATACCAACAAGATGCATCTTCTTTTCGGAAGCCTATCCGGGAGAACTCCAAAGTTAATCATGCTTGACCTGGAGCAATCTCAGGATGGGTGACCTCCTGGGAAGTTTTCCAGGAAGTGAGCAAGTGAGGACAAAGCTCACTGGAAAGACTCGTGTTGGTCTGTGGGGGCAGTCGATCGAATCCCGGGGCGTTACAGTATCAGAGAAAGGTGCAATAAGTAACTGATTATTTGGATCATCAATAGTCATAAAGTGTAGTTTATGAAGCGAGAAAGGTAGTAAGTCATCAGAGGAAAAAGGCTACTCATAATAAGTTCGAATGGTAGATCTGATTCCTGCTAAATCAGTTATAGCGACACCATTGAAATGTATTTGTTCAATTCGATTGTTACGGAACCTTAAAGACGCAATATGATGGAAGAATGTGGTATTATTATCACCTAGTAAGGTCCATTTACACGGGATTACTGATGGTGAATGGATTGTAAGGCACGACGCTTTGAAAGGAGCGATAGTCGAGCTTCCTGTAGGTTAGCGAGGTTCGAAGAAGACATAGGTCTGTTGATATCGCTAGATGAGAGTGACAAAACATGATCTTCAAGATTAGCAACTTCCCGATCTAAATTGCCATAGTTGGAAGCATGCCAAGATTTAATTTCAGAACGTAACAGCTTAAGTTTAAAGGACAAATCCCGACACCCGTGAAGAGTGCAAATTATTTCCCATTTTGAACGAATAAAAGGCCCAAAATCAGCATGATCCCACCAACAGTTTGAGGATCTAAACGGTTTCTGGCCATCTGCAAAGGAGACATGAGAACGAAATAAAATAGGGAAGTGATCTGATAGGGTAGTGTCAATGGTTGTGATGGATAAAGTTGGCCACTGATCTGAGATATCCCAAGACACCATAACTCTATCGAATTGGGGAAAAATACTGAGTGTTGAACTATGTAAACTGACGTCCATGTAGACGAATATCTATCAATTCACTTTCCAAAACAAAATTTTGAAATTGTGACATGGAAGAAGCAGCCACCCCACTTGAACGCTCAGAGTCAGTGAATATTTCATTGAAATCACCACATAAAACAACATGTTGAAAGTCCTTCACTAATGGCAAAAGATCCCTCCACATCTGAATCCTAATATTAGAATCGGTTGAACCATAAAGAGCAATAACATGGACGTTTAACCCATTGAAAATGAAATATAGAATAAGCCACCTATCAGCCGAAGAAACCATACTACCTTGAATCATTATCGAATTCCAATAGACTATTAAACCCCCCGAAAAACCAGCTGCTGGTACATAATGAAAATCAAAGTCGCTATGACCCCAGATTTTTCGAACAATGCTGCTGGAGACAGTAGGGATTTTAGTTTCCAATAACACAAAAAATTTCAGATTGTGTTTCCTTATACATGATCTAATAAAAGATTGTTTAGCACCATTACGGATGCTTCCTCGACAGTTCCAAGATAAGAAGTTAAAAGTCATTAACGAAATAATCAAAAAGTCCAGGGAACTGATAGCTTAAGACACAAGTCTAGCTTTAATAGCCTTGATGGTTTCCTGTTTATTACAATTGTCAAACAAACCCGCCTGACGATAAACATTCCAAGTCAGGACTGCCTCAGAAGGAAGAATAGAGTCATCGAGTGGGGTAGCCGGAGAAGAAGAGTGGCGATCGATAGTAGAAGTGCAAACCAAATGTTTATCGGCAGCTGTTAGCACGTTCCGCCAACCCAATGAGGACACAATGCCTATTTCATTTCCAAGGTTTCGAGCGCCTAAAAGGAGCCGTATCGTGCACAGAAATCAGAATTTCGGAAAATCACTATTCGTAAAAGCACCGAATCACAGAATCACTATTTGCAAACACTGAAACATTCCGGTCCGGACCAAGTCCGGAGTTGACCAATTTGGGTCGAATCAGTGCCCAGAAAGATAGGTCAAAATCAGTCAAAAAGATCCGAAAAAACACGACGCAGGCACGACGCATGCGCGCGTGTCATCAGCCACTTGCTGAGTGGAGTGATGTAATACTCCACTCAGTAACTGGTCGATCAACCAGTTACTTCCTATGGAGTAACTGGCCGATCGGCCAGTTACTCAATTGGTGGGCTATAAATAGCCCACCAATTCAGTGAATCAAAAAAAGAAAAAATTTATAAAAAAAATGTTTTTATGGTATATTATCGATTTCTAATCATTTTTAACTCAGTTTTCAATAGGATTTAAGTTTTTAAACTCGGGTTTTGATTTCAAAATCAAGTTGCTCTTTGGGTTACGATTTTTCGGGTTAATTTTCATCAACTTTACAAAGGTTTTCACCGTAGCACCGGTAAGCTTTTAGGGTTCGAATTTCTATCCTGATTTCACAAGTTCTCGCTTTCGTAGCACCAGAAAAATTGTTCTCAACATCAATTTCGTCAAGATCGGTTCCAAGTCGACTCTCAGACCATCCTGGACTCCAGAAAAGGTACAGTGAGGGTAAACCTTAATTAATTAATTTCATTAATCACTTGTTTATATATATTCATATATATAATTGTTATATACATATATTTACTTATATATATATATATATTTATATATATATATATAATATTTATCATATATATCGGTTATTTTACCATATTATGGGGTATTTATCCCATTTTATGGTGATTTAAGTTGTTTAATTATATATATTTATGTATATATTTTCCCCATTATAAATGGAGGATTGCTTACTCAGCTAACCTAACTTTTCATAATAATTAATCATGGTAAAATTTCTTACGAAAGTGGGAAAATACCATTTAATCAACCTAACTTGACATTATAATTAATCGTGATAAAATTCCTAACGAAAGTGGGAAAATATAGCATAATTGATCTAACTCATTTATTTTTCAGTATTTTCTTTAAAGTTATTTACTTTTCAGTATTTACTTGCTACGATATGTGATGGTTTTACTTTTCAGTAATTTACTTACCCGCACAATTCACCATAATGTGGTGGTCAATTCACCATAATGTGGTGGTTTTAATTCCTTATTTACTTTACAGTAATCAATTCACCATAATCTGTTAGCGGGCTCGCTACGTTTCGTGGTGATTTATTTATTGCAAATAAATGTAATTTGTGACAAAGCCATGTAATAATTAAAACCCAAAATTCCCAAACCCTGGGGAAGCGCTTACTAACAGCTAACATTTAAATTCTACAACTAACTCGCTAACATGTATAAACTGTTGTACAGGAAATTTATTGCGATAAATGTTTATTGTTTTATTTTTATGTAAAAATAAAACCCGGACTTGGGAAAATTTTCTCATTTTGAAATAAATTCATGGAATATCCCATATCTTGAATCAACTATAAAAAGTAACTATTTTGCCCTTACCCAGAATCTCTCTTTGTATTTAAATTTATAAAAAATAAATTTTTGTACGTTAATTTCCTGGTAGAGCTTAACCAGGTGGCGACTCTGAGTTTTTAAATGAAGTTTTAAACCTTGTTTTTACTTCAAACCAAAATCTGTGATGTTGTCTTCTCGCATAACAACCCAGGAGACATTTTCAGTGGAAATTTATCATATAATATTTTTACCACGTGATTTCACAATCGGCTTTCGACGAATCATATTTTTATCATACGATAGAGCGCACGATCTCAGGATCAGGCAATTAATCGAAACGACACGCCTTCGTGATGGCACCGAGACCCCGCTTCCGGCCCCTCACCGCGTTTCCCCCGCCCGCTCACAACAGCCATAGAATAATCAAAATTAATGCCATCCGTATCATTAATAACAGAAATCTGAATAGTTTTGTTGTCCAATTCCAATGGAGAATTTGGAACTTGCTGAATTGGAGTACAACTACGATCATTTCTCATGTCAGAACAACCATTGTCACCTCAATGAAAGCGGTCTGCAGACTTGATCAGAACAGCAGTAATTGGATTTACCGAAAGTGAGCCCGATGAAAGAGACTTCGCAGAAATGTCATCATCAAAAAAGTGCTTACAACTCACACCTTGACGTAAATTAGTGAATATAGTAACATCATGATTTCCAAGAGATAACCTGAAGGATCTATTTGTTATACCTAACGGAGCTGAAATTAGACAAGAAACAACATCAAGATAATCAGGTCTGACAAAATCACAATCAAAGGAAATGACC
The DNA here is from genome assembly GCA_948277035.1 of Euphorbia corollata. NCBI lineage: Eukaryota > Viridiplantae > Streptophyta > Magnoliopsida > Malpighiales > Euphorbiaceae > Euphorbia > Euphorbia corollata. Next base: position 11,274 of record CAOJBI010441724.1, read on the forward strand.
CTCCCAAAGCGCGAAGCAAGCTCACGAATCAAAGGTTTTGTAACAATGGAAGGTGGTAATCCCATGAAATCCAAACACGTAATAGTTTCTGTGGGAAAAAAATTAGAGTGATATGGAACCACATCATAGAAAATGTCCTTCAAGGAGACCCAATCACCATCAACAAAAGCAGATAGAGCATCCTCCGAAAAGAAAGAGATTATAATTGAATCACCTCCCACTATAGCAGCAAACGTGATTGCAAACTGATGAGCACACACAATATCAAAGATGTCCGGGATAAGGGAAATATCAATTAACTTAGCCAAACAGAGTGACTTCCATCGAGAAACCTCCATAGAAAGATTCATAGATTGTGATCGAGAATCCAACCTAGAAGAAGAAGAGTCTGAACCAACGGCAGTAGCATATGATCTTGAATCACGGTTAGATTCAAGAAATAAAGGTCGGGGTTTCACAGGTTTCCTGATTAGAGTGGATTCAGAAATAGCAACAGAGGAATATTTGGCTTTGAAAGCACTCAAATGAAAATCACCAATTATAACACAATTCAGTCGAATGAGTGTCTCTCTAAATGAAACAGAATTATCTATAGTAAGAAAACCAAAGTTCAAATTCCTTTTATTTCATTTCCTTGCCATATATGTTTTCCTAAATACATAGATAAAATCACCAATTATAACATAATTCAGTCGAATGAGTGTCTCTCTCAACGAAATAGAATTATCTATAGTAAGAAAATTAGGGTTTTGGGTATTAGGGGTGGGTAGTGGGTAAAAGGTATTAGGACAAGGAGTATGGTTACGAGGAATAATCCTACCAGGAGGGGGAGAGGGTGGGAGTGCCGAAGGGAGGTGGTTGGCTGGGGGCGGCTAGAGGAGGGGAGGTAGGGGTAATTGCGGCTGGAGGAGGGGAGGTATGGGTAATTGCTACTAGAGTTCACATTTAGGTGGACTTTTTTGTCTTAGTTATTGTCCTTTAATCAAAGATGATGATTGCTATGAATGGGATGGTGTGGAGTGCAGCTCCTTATCTTGTCGTATTACTCTTCTGAGTCTTTCTCAATTTTCTCCTTATAGTTTGTTTGTTTCTGTCCATGTATTCTTAAGAAATTATAATGAATTGCAGTTTAATTTTTTCATGCTTTTTTATGTCCCTGTGTGATTAAGCACAAAATTAAAGTTTACAGGAATATTACTGTGAGCGGGCGAGGGGGTCCACGGTGAAGGCCGGCATCGGGGTGCGCGGGGCCTCATACGGAGTGAGATGTTTCTGGAGGATTGCCTGATCCTGAGATCATGCGCGCAATCAATATTTGGTTCGTGGAAAACCGGATTTGTAATTTCGTGCTAAAAATATTCTGTGATAAAAAATGTCTCCTGGGTTGTTATGCGAGAAGACAACATCACAGATTTTGGTTTGAAGTAAAAACAAATTTTAAAATTTCATTTAAAAACTCAGAGTCACCACCTGGTTCAGCTCTACCAGGAAATTATGGTATAAAAATTTAGTTTTACAAATTTAAATACCGGGTGAGAGATTCTGGGTACGGGCAAAATAGTTACTTTTCGCAGTTGATTCAAGATATAAAATATTCCATGAATTTATTTCAAAATGAGAAAATATTCCTAAGTCCGGTTTTATTTTTATACAAAAATAAAATAACAGAGATATATCGCAATTAATTTCCTATACAACAGTTTGTATATGTTAGCGGGTTAGTTGCAGAATTTAAATGTTAGTTGTTAATAAGCACTTCCCCAGTGTTTGGGAAATTTGGCTTTTAATATTACATGGCTTTGTCACAAATTACGTTGAATTGTAATAAATAAATCACCACGAAACGTAGCAAATCCGCTAACAGTTTATGGTGAGATGTGCGGATAAATAAATAATAAAATAAAAAAATCACCACAAAACGTAGTGAGTCCGCTAACAGTTTATGGTGAATATTACGAGAAAGGTAAATTACTGAAAAGTAAATACCAAAATTAAAACCACCACATTTCGTAGCGAATCCGCTTAGCGAAATATGGTGAATATTGCTGGTAAGTAAATACTGAAAAAGTAAATGACATTAAAGTAAATACTGAAAAATAAATGAGTTAGGTTAATTATGCGGTATTTTCCCACTTTCGTTAGGAATTTTACCACGGTTAATTATTGCGTCAAGTTAGGTTGATTATATGGTATTTTCCCACTTTCGTAAGGAATTTTACCACGGTTAATTTATTATGTTAGTCAAGTTAACAGTCCTCCATTTATATAATGGGGATAAATATACATATACTAATAATATATTATAAACATATTTAATTGTTAATATATATATATATATATAAAATATTTATATTTGTTATTTTACCATATTATGGGGTGTTTATCCCATTTTATGATGATTTAATCTGTTTAATTATATATAGTTATATATATTTATACTGATATTTTCCCCATTATAAATGGAGGACCGCTAAATCAACTAACTAAACAAATAAATCATGGTAAAATTCCTTACGAAAGTGGGAAAATACCATGTAATCAACCTAACTTGA
>CAOJBI010441970.1:0-15671 GCA_948277035.1 Euphorbia corollata
ATATACCTGGCCTCCATCATTTTGGTGGCAAGGCGAGAAAAAAACAGCCGAATGAGCTTGCCTTCTCATTTAATTAGGATGTGTAGGGTTACACATGTCAAGCCACTATTAATTTCATTTTTCATTGTTTGACTTTCAACATTTTCACGTGTGAACGAGCGTCTAACACTAAGCACTCTATATAGCCTGGTTTTGACGCAATTGGGGCAATGGCAGTTTGAATGCCAGTATAGTTTTTAATTACAAGGATTTAACAACCACGGCAAAATACATCATTATCCCGTTGATATTTAATGTCAGTATTGTTTTTAATTACAAGGATTTTAACAACCACGGTAAAATACATCATTATCCCGTTGATACCCATTTTTCCATTCCCCATATTATAAGATTCTTTAAAATAATAATATTTTATTATTATTATTATTATCATTATATTAATTATGTTATATCATTTTGATTCCTCATTTAAATATTAACCCAAATACTAACAAAAGAATTAAAATAAATATAAAAAGTTAAAATAAATATTAATAGCATAATCATTCTTCAAAATGAAGATCCGTATATTTGGAAATCTTATTTCGGAGACATGGCATATGAAGAATATTTGGACTTAATCATTCCCCATATCTATTCTTTCAAATTTGAAAATTTTTCCAAAATGAGAACTATGTACTTGCCCTTACAAGCCTATCTTTCTTAACCTTTGAGATCTAATTAAATGGTGTACAACCTCATAATTTTAGCAAAAAATATTAAAAAAATGTCACTTGAATTTAAAGATATTAATTAATATGACAATATAAAATTAGATGGACATTTACATATATATTTGTATAGTTATAAATTATAATCGACACTTATATATTTAATAATAGTTTACAACTATATATTACTATAATCTATATCCTCTGTTGCAAAAAAAAAATGTTGGATCGGCCCTGAATTTAATATGGTAATGTTGCGAAAAATGATATTGTTGGTCGTATTAGGAGTAATTAGGATTGAAGAGGGATTTAAGGGGGGTGATTTGACACATTTTTTTAGGAAATGAATGTATTTGAGAGAGTCTGAGTCACAAGCAAGCCTCCGAGATTATGCAGTCAACAATAATAGCAAACAATAGCAAGGATTATGGTATAGACTATAGAGACATCAAACAAGGATATTTTTATCATGGTTCGCCTCCGCTTGTTCGCGAGCTTTAATCTACTAATGTTTTTCACCGGTAGGGAAAAATCTTTACAGTTGTGAGCTCCTATTGTAGGTATCATTCCTCTAATATCACCTCAGAGTTTCATGTCATGCAGAGCACCTTTGTCTCTCTACCACTCAACTCACATCAAACTTCTAATCCAAGCTAGATCCCGCAGTTTTAGGAATAAAAAAAGGAAGAAATTGTTTCTGTCAACTTTTTACAGCAGACGAAAAGTGATTACGTTCTTAGAGATTACAAGCTTATATGATAATGAATTGCTTGCTATTTTGATATTGCAAATTATAGACTCTTGGTAATTTCTTCGGTGATATCTTGAATGGAGTTTTAGAGCTTTCTTTGTATACAGACTTGTTTCTTGTTGATATTGTCTCAACAGACAGGCATGAGATCAGAGTTGCAGTCTCTAAAATGTTCTTTTTTTTCTTCTGTTGATATTCAACTTCACTTTTTACAAAACATCTCATCTCTTTTTGAATGCCAGAGATTATATCTTTTTTTGTTGCCACAAAGTAAGATCTGTTGGAATTATTTGAGAACGTTTTGATATAATTAATATCCCATGGTATGTGTCATAGTCCTAACACTTATGTTTGGAAGCCGTTCTCGGTCCAAAAGAAGAAGAGCTTAACGGTTACAACTAGGGAGCAAGTTCAGTGATCGTAGGAAGTCAAACAAATATTCTCCTACATAAAGAGTTTATTGATTGTTTTGTTGGTTAATCAGAACTTTTTTGCCGGCTACTTTGATTCTTGTTTTCCTTTTCTTTTTTATTCGTTGTTTTTCTTTTTTCTTTGATAAAATTTGAGCCGGGTTTATCGGTTTCAGCTTCATTCAAAAAAAATATCCTATGCATGTGTGGTTAATTTATTCTTCTGAATCAATTGGAGAAACTTTTATCTTTGAAACTAAGTTTGAAATTTTCATCTTCTAAATAATAGTTTTTTTTTTAAAAAAAAAATTTACCTCATTTGAGTTTACATTAAATAGAAAGAAAATTTCCTAACCCAACCCCGAATGTGATTCTGAATAAGTTTATCTTCAAACCTAACAAAGATGCTTCTGATTACTGACGTTCTTAGTAACACGACTTGTTCTCCGGAAATATATTGCATCCAAACACTTAATTTTAGTTAACATCATTGGGAAAAAGCTCTCGAGCTACAGTAAATATGGCATCTGATTCAATCAAGCCGGCCACTATTTCGGATCTGAAGATCCAGCAGCCCCCGTGGCCAGATGGGTCTAGGGAAGGGAAGGATGTTGATGGGGTGTGTGCTATGGATGAAGGGAAGGGTGGGGATAATGGGAGGAAACCATTGCCTGTGAAATCATTCAGAGACTCCTTGTTGAATTCCCAGAATGGTGGGGGAGAAGCTGACCGGGATTTGGATGCGAATATAGGAGATGATGATGTTCTTATTGATAGGAGTGGGAAAGTGACTGAGATTTCCTTCTCGGAAAAGGTACACAACATCATTGCCCTTAATATGAAAAATACTATATTTGTGAAGGTCCTGGGGAAAGCGGTTGGGTACAGGACTCTTCATGCTCAGTTAATGCGAATTTGGAAACCAAGTGGAGTGTTTACCATGGCGGATGTAGGATACAATTACTTTATGATTCGCTTTGGGGATAGATCGGACCTGTATAAGGCAACTATTGATGGCCCTTGGATGGTGCTGGGACATTATTTAATGGTTCAGCCATGGACCCCTAATTTCGACCCATCGAAGCATGAATTCTCTTCGGTTGTTGCTTGGATCAGGCTGCCCAATCTTCCAGTCCAATACTATCTTCCAGGAGTATTGAAAGCTGTGGCTAGCATTGTAGGTGATGTAGTAAAGATTGATAAGAATACAGTTTCAAATGAAAGAGGAATGTATGCTAGGGTGGCAGTTAGTCTTGATTTATCAAAACCATTGGAGTCAAAGGTGATAATTGAAGGAAAGTTACAATTAATTGAATATGAGGGATTGCCGAATATTTGTTTCCACTGTGGAGTGTTTGGCCATGTAAAGGAGCAGTGTGGGAAGCTAAAGAAAGTAGAGGAAGCCGTCGAGAGAATGACAACGGCGAATACCGAGGTTGAGATGGTGGTGGATGGAGAGAATGACAAGGGCGATTATGGTCCGTGGATGCAGGTTAGCAGAAGAAGTGGAAGTGGCAATGGTAGCAGGGGAAAGAGGACACCTACTCCAGCACGAGAGAGTCAGAAGCCTAGGCCTGATGCTCTTCATAGAAGGGTAGGAAAGCAGAATATTGGTGGTACGAGTGGTTCGAGGTTCTCGTCTTTGATTGAGGAGTTAGATGGTGAGGTCAGGGTGGCCAACGATTTAGATGGTTTTAATAACCCCGTGAGTTTTGAGACGCAGCCTACTTTGAGGAAGGACAAACCAAGCATCAAGGCGGCCGATGAGCTAGTCTTGGGGGAGGTGACAGAGGATGTGATTGCTGGTAATGTTAGTACGGATAAAGATGGGGGGAATGGACAAGATGAGTCAGTTTGGAGCAAAGTTAGGATTCCAATTCGTGATATTACTAATGTTCTTCATGGTTTGCACCCTACACATAACACGGTAGCCTGTGTTCCTACTCCTGGTCATTACAAGCCATCTCAGGGAACTTCTAAGGATGAAAACTTGGGTCCCTCGAACTCACTTGCTACCTCTCATGTTAAAGATAGAACCGAGCATGATAGGAAGAGAAAGGGCAAAGTTGGGGTGCTTTTAGCAAAACATGCAGCGTCTACCAAGTTCAAGAAAAAACCCAAGGATCGAGACAATTCCGTTCTTTTCGAAGTGGATGCTTTGGAGTCCGCTAAGGCTACTAATGAAGTGCTGAGATTAAGTGATGGTGAGAGGAAAGTTGTTAACTTGTCTGAGGGTTAGGTTGGTGATTTTGGTACGTGTTTCAATCTAAAATTTTTGTCAATGACTGAATTTAGTTTAATTACTTGGAATATTCAAGGGGCGAGGTGTAAGTTGAGTTTTCTTAGGGAAATCATTTCTACTCATAAACCAACGATTGTTGTGTTGTTAGAACCTAGAATTAGTGGTGTTAATGCGAATAAGATAATTAGCAGGCTGAATTTTGAGTGCTCTCACAGGGTAGAAGCTAAGGGTTTCTCAGGAGGGATTTGGATTTTGTGGAATCTGAATGTGGAGGTGGAGATTTTGCTTAGTAATTGGCAGTTTATCCATTTCAGTGTGAAAATGAATAATAGTTTTATAGGGGAATTCACTGCGGTTTATGGTAGTCCACAGTTGCACTTTCGTAAACAGTTGTGGGAAGAACTGGGCAAAATTGCTTTGACTATTCGGCGGAGTTGGTTAATAGCAGGAGATTTCAATGCTCTTCTGACGAATGCGGAAAAACGAGGGGGTCGCTCTAATAGAAGTGGAGTTTGCAAGGACTTCCAAAATTTTGTTGATGATAATGCACTCTCTGACTTGGGGTTTTCAGGTTCTAACTTTACTTGGAAAAGGGGCCTTTTATTCGAAAGATTGGACCGAGCTTTAGGGAATTCAAATTGGCTACAATTGTATGTTGATACGGAAGTCCACCATTTGGCTCGTATTGGTTCTGACCATTGCCCTTTACTGATCAAGGTGAAGAAGGATTCTAGGAATAGGGTGATAGCTAAGCCCTTCCGATTCTTCAAATGCTGGATGGGACATGGGGAACTTCGTAATACAGTTGGGGAGGCTTGGGACCATTCTTGCCCGATTCTTGATAACCTTGAGAACATAGCTCAATCTTTGAACAAGTGGAACAGAGAGGTCTTTGGGAATATTTTTCATAAGAAGAGGGCTCTCATTAATAGGATCAGGGGCATTCAAATTAGTTTGGGGAAGAATTACTCGAGATTCCTTTGTAATTTGGAGAGGGAGCTTTCCTTGGAGCTTGAACGGATTTTGGCTTTGGAGGAATCTTTTTGGCACCAGAAGTCAAGGCAAGATTGGATCCAATTTGGTGATCGTAACACTAATTTCTTTCATAACTCGGTTGTGGCTCGTAGACGGTTCAATAATATCACGGGTATTAAGTTGTTAGATGGAAGTTGGTGTATGGATGGAGAGAGGATCAAGACTGAGGCGGTGAATTTCTTTAAAACCTTGTATACTTCTTCTGAACCGTGTGTTGGAGGTAGGCACTTTGGTGGGAAATTTCCGAGCTTAAGCCTGCAAGATATGGAGGCTTTAGGGGTTGAGGTTTCTGATGAAGAGGTTCATAAGGCTCTCTTTGATATGAAACAGTGGAAAGCCCCGGGTGTGGACGGTTTTCAAGCTGGTTTCTACCAGAATTTTTGGAGTGTGGTCGGGTCCCAAGTATGTGATTTTGTGCGGAGGATCTTTCAGGGTGAGCTTTCTGTCGAGCGGGCCAATCGAACATTACTGGTGCTCATTCCTAAAAAGGATAATCCCGACAATTTCTCCGAGTTTCGCCCAATAAGTCTGTGTAATGTGTTATACAAGATTGTAAGTAAGGTAATAGCGAACAGACTTAAGAGGATTCTTCCGAATATTGTGCTTCCGAATCAAGCTAGTTTTGTGCCGGGGAGACAAATAACTGACAACATTATAATAGCACAGGAAGTGATGCATTCCATGAATGGGAAGAAAGGAAACTTGAAATGGATGGCGTTGAAGATTGACCTTGAAAAAGCTTATGACCGTATTAGGTGGGTTTTTGTGGAAGATACGCTTAAAGACATCGGTATTCCAAGCAACATTATTCGAGTCATCATGGACTGCATTTCTAGTAGCTCCATGCAAATCTTATGGAATGGAACCCTTACGGAAGAATTTAAACCGTCTAGAGGATTACGTCAAGGTGATTCGATGTCACCTTATCTGTTCGTTCTTTGCATGGAAAGGTTAGCGCAAGGTATCATTCGAGCGAGGGACTTGGGAAAATGGAAGCCTATTTCTCTGGGAAAAGAGGGACCGGGTTTAACGCATTTATTTTTCGCTGACGATTTGTTGTTGTTTGCTCAAGCTACTGTTGAACAAGGACAAAATATCACGGAAGTTCTCAATTATTTTTGTGAGTTTTCAGGTCAGAAAGTCAATGCTGCGAAGTCTAGCATTATGTTTTCGGCTAATGTTCCTAGAAATATGGCTGACTACATTGCCACTCTGTTGGGGTTTAGAGTTACGGATGGCATGGGGAGTTATTTGGGAGTTATGGTGACTGGTGGCAGATTGGAGGTTAAGAGTTTTGGGGCTTTGTTAGATCGGATCAAGGGCAAGCTTAATGGATACAATGCGAGAACGCTATCTCTTGCAGGACGAATAACTTTAGCTAAGTCTGTCCTTAGTACGATCCCGTACTATACTATGAGGACCACTAAGCTTCCTGAGACTATCTGTGGCAAGATCGAAGCTATGGTTAGGAGCTTTATTTGGGGGTCTGGGAATGGGTCATATAGAATTCATTTGGTGAATTGGGAGGATGTCTGCAAACCCCTCTATGATGGTGGCCTGGGAATTCGGAAACCGAGACTCATGAATACAGCTTTTCTAATGAAATTGGGGTTTATGTTAATTTCGAAGAAAGATTTGTTATGGGTCCGTGTGCTTCTTGAGAAGTATAAATGCAGTGATTTTACTAAAGCCAGGATTCGTAAAGGTCAGAGAGTTTCTGTTTTATGGAGAGCTCTGGTGGATTTGAAGGATGACGTTCTGATGGGAATAAAATGGGCTGTCAACAATGGGGAAACTATCAGATTCTGGTCTGACCCATGGGTTGGGGATTTAGGTCCCTTGCGTTTGCTTGCATTTGGCCCTCTTTCGGATGTTGAGTTGGAGCTCCGGGTTAAAGATTTCGTTCTGAATGATGGGAGTTGGGATTGGGCTAAGTTCCAGTCTAAGCTTCCTTATTCGTGTTTGATGCAAGTGGCGGCAACGATGTTTAATTCCAGCTCTCTTAGTGCAGATACTTGTTTTTGGAATGGTAATGCTAATGGACAATTTAGTGTTAATTCTGCCTATGATTTACTTACTGGGCCGGGTGAAAGTAATTGTCAAAACATTTGGAAAGCCATTTGGAAGTGGTGTGGGCCTGCAAGGATTAATTCCTTTTTATGGCTTTGTTTTAAGAATTGCTTGCTCACTAATGAGGTTAGGGTTAGTCGCCACCTATCTGAAGTTCCTATCTGTCCTCGTTGCGAGCTTCATAGGGAAAACACCTTACATGCCTTGAGGGACTGCCCCTATGCTAGATCAGTTTGGGTTAATTTGGTGGGGGTGTCAAATTTGGATGTGTTTATTGCAGGAAATTTGCAGGAGTGGATGCTAGCGAATCTGTGGAAGGAGGAGGAGTTTGGTTTCAAGGGTTGGGGGTTGATTTTCGGGGTCGGTTGCTGGATTATATGGAAGTCACGGAATAATTTTGTGTTCAATCATATATCGGATCTAAGCTCGTCGATTGTGTCGGGTATCACCGGTTTTTCTGCTGCTTTTGTTGTCGCCAGTCGGGATTTGGGGGCTGCTGTTGGAACTCGAAGGGAATGGCTACTGGTCGGATGGCAGCCACCACGACTTGGATGGATTAAGGTCAATTCCGACGGGTCAGTAAAAGGGTTGGGTTTTCTAGCGACTGCAGGGGGTGTTCTTCGAGATTGGCAAGGCAAATGGATATCCGGATATGCTAGGAACATTGGATCTTGTTCTATTGCCAAGGCTGAGCTCTGGAGCATTTTGGATGGCTTAAGGGTAGCTTGGGATTGTGGTTTCCGACAGATAATGCTTGAGACGGACAGTCTTTTTGCTTATAATGCGATCCATCACACAAGCTTGGTGGCAAATGATTACCAAACAATTGTTTCTGAGATCAAAAGTTTGCTTGCCCGTCAATGGTGTGTTGAATTGCAACATATTTACAGAGAGGGAAATAGGTGCGCCGATAAACTTGCAAATTTGGCGGCTTCGCTTCCGTTAGGATTTCATATGTTCCAAAATCCTTCCCAAGACTTGAAGGACATTGTTTCGGAAGATATTAGGGGTGTTTCTTTTTCCCGCTTCGGGCTTAGCTAGCCGTTTAGCTCTTCGTTCTTCTTAGCAAAAAAAAAAAATTTTAGTTAACATCAAAACAGTCTTCTGAATAATGTTATAAGTAAGGGATCCATTAGATATGTTTTGCTTTCGTGTATAATGGAGAAGATTTGAATTGAAATATATTACAAATATAAAAAAAAGAAGAGTAAGGGCAGGGTATCCCTATCAACATCAAAGTATCAATTTTTATATATTAAAAAGAGGCTTTTTGGTATGTGTCTTATTTCGATAGTGGGGACATGATTTTGAATACTTATACACTCAATATTATATAAAATATAAAATAATGAAACCAACATTTTCAAATTTTTGGATTTATTCCCAGAGATTACAGAAAGGAACACTTCTATCCCTGTTACTGTCGTCATCGTTAATTTGAGCCAAATTTCTCGGCGTAATGGCTTAAAGCTATGTCCCTCATATTAATTAATTTCTAAAAAAATAATATCATATACTTTCCTTGTAAACAAAAAAAATATATTGAAGCATTTTACTATTTTGATCACTTGTACGATGTATAAAGGTAGCTTCCGTTTTATTTATGGACAAGGGAATATGTTCTTGGAAGGTTGGTTGAAGGGTTAGACACGTATTTTGATGCAAGTAGCATAATCGAAATTTACATGGTGTTCCAAATTTATTGTAATCCTAAGAATTTGTTTGAGTACACTACAGAAAAATCTGAAACTGCAACTGTAGCAGATTTGTGATTGAGGTCTTGACCTATTGGTTAAGATGGAAGTTGTGGACTCTAGAAGTCCCAGGTTCGAATCACATCCGGAGTGAGTTGAGAATTTTTCTTTCCATTTAATAATATAAGCCTAAATGAGGCAATTTTTTTTAAAAAAACTGTAGCAGATTTGCAATGAACTTATTTTGTTGCAATATATGTTCTTGAAATGAGTTCGCACGTACTATTCATTGCCTTGCTAAGTTGCAACGGAGATTTCCGTACCGTTAGAGGTCCATAAGTGGATTACGTACTTGGAATTCCCTTGCAGGGTTTTAAGTACAAGCAACGGGAGTTCTAACTATCAAAATTAAAAAAATATATATATGGAAGCAAAAGAAGAAAAGGAAAGGAAGTTGGTGTGAGTAAATTGGAATTGAGCAAGGAGCAAAATTTAAGTTGAAAATTAAGACATCCAGACAAATTACCTTGATGATTTTAATTTCTCACCCTCAATCTGATTATCTGTACAATATAAGGTTTAAATGTTTTCTGCAAACTAAGACGAGTTAGTGCAAGAGAGGAGACAGCTAGGGAGAGGAGGTGAATGAGGAGCAGCGGTCATCATGGAGAGGTGTGCAATGAGGAACAATCATCTATCCAGCCAACCCACAATGGGAGGATATTGTTCAGGGTAAACTTCAAAAATATGCCTTGTGGTTTAACCGTTTAACAAAAAGGTCATTGTGGAATTTTTTTTTCAAATGAGTGATTGTAGTTTCAAAAGTTGGCAAATAGGGGATTTTCAAGGATTTTCAATTTTTAATTACGTCAAAAAAGGGGTAATCTTGTCTATTTTGAACTGAAATTTTACAGCTTAGTTAATAAAAATATAATACATTTTAGTAATAAATTTTAGAATTTTCCGAGAAGTACTATAACTATTTTTTTTAATTTAAGACGTTAAAAATCATAATAAAATGTAGAATTTCTAAAAATTACTCAAAATTTGATATATAATTCTTATATAATATGGTTAAATTATAGAATTGAATTGATTGAAATACCTTATGTAACATTATTATTTCTAATGAAAAAATATTTTTTGTCCTCTTTTTGTCAATTTTTGAAACCACAAGCATTCATTTGAAAAAAAAATTCCACAATGACCTTTTCACAAAACGGCCAAACCACAAGGCATGTTTTTGAAATTTAACCTATTATTTATTGTGTTGAGTTACATGTATTCATTTTTAAGATTTGTTTTTTAATATCATGATTCCAGTACACATATATTTGCAAGGGAGTTTTTAAATAGTTTCATAAAATCCGTTCTTATTTTTAAAAACTTTTCCTCAAATTTTCTTTCAACAGGGTTACAAATATCTGGCAATATTTTCTGCAATTATATGTGTATTTTAATTTTAACACTTCTGCAAGAGAATGTCTTTTTTGTTGCAGAATCCATTGCAAGATACTACTTCCATTTTTCATTATTTATCTTTTGAACCAAGTTTATTAATGTTAAGACATCATTAATTATTTTAACAAAATTACTTATATACACCTAATATTATTAATAATATGAAAGATGTTTTTATTTACTTTTTGTCATTTATTTATGATAATGTGTTTAAATAATGACAAAATATAAAAGAAGTGTAAATATTTACATGAAAGTTGAAAAAGTTGAACATTATAAAAATTGAAGACCAAGGAAAGATAAATAATAAAATAGAGAGAGTAATAAACTTGGAAGGATAATTAATCCATTTCATGACGGATTGTAATTTTTCTTGTAGTAATTTTCTGTTATAATTAAGTTGCATTCGAGACTCGGCAAATCAATATGTTTTTTCTTCTAATCTAATGATGTGTCCGTATAGTGTGAGATTCATGAAGCCTAAGATCATGCTAATCATTTATGAAAAAGTAGCATTTTTGTTTGGAACTCTTTATTTAAATGTCAGAATATGATGATTTTTTACTACTAGCTTCTGTGAGTGATTTCTTTCAACAATATGATTATTGCTTGGAGCGATTGGGATTTGGAAGAGAAAGAATGAAAATATGTTTGGTAAATTGAATGGCACAAAAGACATCTTGTTTGTATTAATTTTTGTATACAAGAAGAGTAAACATTTAGGTTTGTGGGTAAAACTGAAATTATGATCTTAAGATTACATGTCTAAATTTATATTCAAAGATGGTATGAAGAATTTTTCTATTATTATAATAATGTTAATGCGATTAATTTTTTTTTTTTAAAAAATAAGAGTCCTTTTCACCGACTTTCATTGATGAAAAGAGTCGGCCATAATTCGTCCAACTTAATATAAAAGAGAAAAGAAAAAAATACTTGTAAACGGAAACTTAAGAAGAAATTTGGAATCTCAAGCATTAGAATAATTTGAGCTGTATTTTTTTTCTTTTGTTTTGTTATGGTTTTCTGAATGGATTTAACGGTAAACCGTGTTCATATTTAAATTAATTTCGATTATAAATTTATAAATATTTTAAAATACAGGATATCTAATCTCAAAATTTAAAATTATTCCATACATACATCTGAAATTTAATTCCTAATAAATATTTAAAGATGAACTAGATTCTTAATTTTCCGCAGATAATTTGACTTGTATATTATTAATAGTTGTAAGGATGTTACTTACCGACCAAACCTAGCATGTGCATCGTTTCCTTCATCTCCACAAGGAATCTTCACATGTCTTTTATATTATATATTTTCTTTATTCATCCCAACAAACAATGTCATTTTTATTATCATAAATTATTGGTTCATTAAGTAAAATAAATTTATAGAATAATTATTTCATATGAATAGAACACTAAAAATTATAATAGATTTTCCTTTAAACTTCTTAACATTTTTAGTTTGGGTAATGCAATGAATTGACACGCAAAAATATAGCTCAATTGAAATTATTATCCTCAATTGTAATCTATTGTTTATCTCAATCGTAATTTCTAGTATTAAAATTTATTTTTCCATTTTTTCTAAATGTTGATTTTACATGAATAAAAAAATTATAAACAAATGAGATAAGAACATTATATTCAATTGTAAGAATAATATTGTACTAGAACCGCGATATCTTTAGTACGAAAGGTTTTGAGACAAATTGACTTTGGAATAAACAATTAGAATGAGACAGATTAAGTAAAAAAACCATTAAAATCCAATTAACAATAGCAATTTACTTACTTTATCTAAATAAATTACAATCGAGATAAAGAATTAATTCAAAGAAAAGATATTTATAGAGGATTTAAAAAAAAATGTATTCCTGTTTACCGAAAAAATAAATTTGTATTCCTTTTCTCATTAAATAACTATTTTATGGAAAAAGTATTCGATAAACCCAAACCAAATGTTTAAGCTGAATAGTTATTTTTCCATGATCCAAATATAATATAAGATGATAGTAAGTAATTTCCTAGATATGTGTGCATATAATAACTTTATATAATCTATATGAAGATCCCTAAAATCTCATGTTTTTGTGTTGCATTGCATATATTTCAATTAAATAGTGATATGATAACCAATGTTTATTATTTAATCAAAATACACACTATTTTTAGTTAATATTCTCCGACATATACATCTCACTGCCTCAAATAACAACACATCCGAGTATTGTACGTTCCCTCCATTTTTATGTTTTAAGCATCGTATATATATATAATAAGGTAAATTTTATAGTGATTTTGTTAAAAATAAAATTTCCGTTACTTTATCCCTCATCATCATTAGATCAATGGTGTTGATTCAAGGCTTAATGCATCGGGAGGTACTTCAACTTGTCTCTAAAAACCCGCTACCTCCCTGAACTTTCAAAATAACCCCGTAGCTACCTCAACTTTCAAAAAATGCACCACTTTACTACCTGAATGCCATGTGTCCATTTCTGATTGGTTTGACTCTTCAAAGATGTCATTTTTCAAAATTTTCTCACTCCAATCAGAAGCTGTCATGTGGCTTTCAGGGAGCTATGTGGTGCACTTTTTCAAAGTTGAGGTAGCTACACGGTCACTTTGAGAGTTCAGGGGGGCATGAGGTTTTTTGGGACAACTTGAAGTACCTTCTGATGTATTAAGCCTTGATTCAATAATAATAAGAGGTTTGGATCATTAACTAGATTCTAAGTAGAACTCAAAGTTCCAAACCAAGTTCTAAACCTCAAACTAAATTAAGTATAGTCCAAGCCCATTGTCAAAAGTGTAAAAAATAATCTCGATATTTTTAGTATAAATTTATTTCTTTGTGACGAGAAAATGGGTGGTGCCTAAGTGTTTTGTTAATTGAGTTTTATGTATGGTTAGATAGTGTGAGATGTGGAAAGTTAGTTGATACTTGTGGTAAGTAATGTGTTAGTTGGAAAATGTGATTAATATTTTGCTAAGTGCGGTTTTATTATTTAGGTGACTTGGAAAATTTACCAGCCATTTTTTAGAGTACTCATTCACCTACAAAAATGTGAGTTGTTTAGTTATTTTTTCATAAAAAAGTTTAAGAACTTCTTTAGATAGAATCACTAGTAGAGAAAGTGGCCTATGGCCTATGGCCTCTGCTAAATACATGGCATTGGCCTCGGTTTAGAACCGAGGCCAAAGCCTCCGATGCGAATGCATCAATGCTCGAGCGCCTCGGTTATTTAACCGAGGCTAAATGGAGTATCTGGCCTCCGTTTTATATAATAACCGAGGCCACGTGCGAGTGAATGTCGTTCGGAATACACGTGAAAATGGCCTCGGTTGTATAAATAACCGAGGCCAATTTTGCTTATTTTTTAAAAGAAATTAGCTTCTAATTTATAATTTCCATACCTGTACAACCAAAAAGCTTCAATAGATCAAAATGTTCTTCATCAATACCAAAACAAATCTAATTAATAACACATCAATAACATTCAAAATCTATGATGAAAAAGTTAATACTAAGTAATATATGATAAAAGACATGCATAGTGAATACTTCTAACATAGACATAGCCGAGTAATTTTCTATAGCCGAGTAATAACCTAATATATTTTCTCTATGTAGAGTCAAATAAATAAGAAAAAAAATCAATATGGACTAATCCTTAGTTCTATAGCATAGACATAGCCGATTAACGTTTTTTTTATCAAAATATGGAAAGTATGTTCAGATTATACGATGCAATTGGAATTGTGTAAATATAAGACTTCAACATTGATTGGATTAAGTAGACAAAGATAGACAACATTATTGGAGAAGAAAAGGAATAAAGCAAGAATCAAAGTCGAAAATAGTTGATCACAAGCATTTACTAATCCTAATTTCATACAATTTTAAAAAGAAAATGTATAGGGATCATCTTACAATTTCCAATCTCAAATTATGTCCCAAATTCAGATGGAGTGGCAAGAACTGTGTTCATATCTGCAAACAAAATTAAAAGAATACCATCAATACTAATTAATTAGAGTCTAATCAAAATCTGCACTAATGGTTAAAGCTTGAAAATGAAGCTTGTCATGACATCAGAATACCAAACTAGCCCCAAACCTTTTAAGTACCGTAATATCATAAAGAAAAAGCAAATGAAAGAAAGAGTCGGTACCTATTATGAGGTGCAAACCTATTAGGCTATAAGGTGAAATACAAGTCCACAAAAGTAAATAGAAAATAAGTAACGGCATATAACCCATGAACTTTACTTCATAAATAAAAGTCCACAAAAGTAAATAGAAAAAAAGTTAAATAGTAAATTTGGTAAGATTTCGAGTTCAAATAACAAACATATATTAGGATTATGAGATGAAATACAATTGAAGGACTCAGAGACTTGAATTCAGCTGACTTGTTACTCCAAAAAAAAAGTGAACATTGGATAGAAGAGCATATTTTACAATTTACAGCTGCATCTCATAGTTGATGGGTAATTTACATAGAAACAAAATAAATTTATTTATCCTTGGATTTTAATAAACATATAAAAGATGAATTTAGAAACAAAATAATGAAAAGATTATTTTTGAATGAATTATAAAATTTACATAACTTGTATTTTTTTTATCACAAAGGGTGGACCTTGCTGCGCCTACTGTGCATTTGACCACTATGGATTTCAGAAAGTTCCCAATAACTTAGACACAATAAAAAAAGTCACCACATCAAAAAGTTCCAATGAAGGACTTAGAGACTTGAATTCAGCTGACTTGTTACTCAAAAAAAAAAAGAGTGAACATTGGATAGAAGAGCATATTTTACAATTTACAGCTACATCTCAAAATTGATGGGTAATTTACATAGAAACAAAATAAAATCATTTATCCTTGGATTTTAATAAACATATAAAAGATGAATTTAGAAACAAAATAATGAAAAAATTATTTTTGAATGAATTATAAAATTTACAAAACTTGTGTTTTTTTATCACAGAGGGTGGACCTTGTTGCGCCTACTACGCATCAGTGTTGTTAAAAGTGCTAGGCGCCCTCAAGGCGCTACCCATCTAAAATGCCCGAGGCGGGAGGCGCCACAAAGGTGCTCGCCTCATTGAAGTGAGGCGCTACTTGGTTAAGATGATAAATATATATATATATATATATATATATATATATATATATATATAACAGCAAAATATACTTTAAAAACCTAGAATAAAAGTTCTCAAATAAAATTAAGCAAATATTTTGAAAGCTAGCAGCCTAGCACTACTCATTTTCATCT
>CAOJBI010442099.1:0-10185 GCA_948277035.1 Euphorbia corollata
GTTGATTGGTTTTGTTATATTTTTGTTTTCTTTAACTGTTATCGAATAACTGAATATGTAACTCGAGTCGAGGAAACGAACGGAAATGTGAAAGCTTTTTGTAACTGTATCAGATTTTTTTTTTTTTCAAGAGTTATCTCCATTTATTTCAACAGCTATGAGAACTTGGTTTTACAATGGGATTGATCTTCAAATATAACCAGTGTCAAAACGCTGCAGAAGCTAGACCTTTGGAAACCTTGAAGTGATCTCAGACAAAAATCAGCTTCAGATTTCATACTTGGAATGCAAAGCTATCTTTTGAATGAAGAACATATAGAATGTGTGTAATATGCCAACATGTCGATTTCTCATTTTAACAGGCTGCTAATTTGGATAAGAACACATAATAACATTGCTCTGCTAAGGTCTCTTTCCCAAATAAAGAATCATCACCGCACAAACAAAAATGTCAAGGTGTGGCTGAAGGCAAAAATGTCAAATTTCTAAATGGACCAGTTCAACGTGTAAATTTGCTCGCTCATTGATCTTTTCTGGAGTGAAGGTTTTAGAATTCCCCCCTCCTGAGCTTCTAAGTTTGCTTTTCAAAATAACTGTGGTATCTCGATTGGAAGATTGTGTCCTGTTCTAGATTTAGGATAGTTTCTGGCTTTTGTTTTTCTCTTTGGCCTGTTGTGGTCTTGTTGTGCTTTCTTTTAATTTCCTAAATTACCCCAAAAAAAAAAAAGACATCAGGTTTTATCCCAATTGGCTGGACATAAAACTATTGATTCTTTTGCAATTTTATTTTCTGTATGGGATCAATAAATCTAGCATTTTACGTAGATAATTTGAATTAGTTATTTTAAAACAATAATAATAATAACAATAATATTAATAATAATATCAATAGAATATTATTCTGCTAACATTTACATTTTCTCTCTTCAGATCCGAAGAATCCTCAACAAAAGAAGGAATAGTACAAACTATAACCAAATCAGATGAAAAAAATTTGGCAAAAAATAATTGCAGAGTTGAGTTCACTCAAAAATGTCTGCAACTCTGCAAAACTCCACACAAATGGGAGCTCAAAAGCTACTCTTTTGGTTGTTTTTCATTCTTGCAATACTTTACATCGTCTACTCTTCTCATCTGTTAATCGAAAAAGAGCGAAAATGCATATCTGACGAAGTGAACCTCAAGTATTTAACAAATCTCACCACTTCAATTCATCAACAACAAACTCCGGCCATCCCCGAAAGTCTCTTCCTCCCCCAAAGGTCACAGTCTTACAACACGGAACTCAAACACATTGTTTTCGGCATTGCAGCTTCTGCTAACCTGTGGGAGAGGCGAAAAGAGTATGTCAAGCAGTGGTATCGGCCTAAGGAGACTCGAGGAATTGTTTGGATTGACCGAAAGGTCAAAACCCGAAAAGATGATGGCTTGCCCAAGATTAGAGTCTCTGAAGATACATCGAGGTTTAAGTATGCCCATAGGCAAGGACATAGATCGGCAATAAGGATATCAAGGGTGGTTTCCGAGACATTGAAACTCGGGTTGAAAGACGTTCGTTGGTTCGTTATGGGCGATGATGACACGGTTTTTATCGTCGAAAATGTTGTTAGAGTGCTTTCTAAGTATGATCATAGGCAGTTTTATTATGTTGGTAGCTCTTCGGAAAGCCACATTCAGAACATAATTTTTTCGTACAATATGGCTTTCGGGGGAGGAGGTTTCGCCATTAGCTACCCGTTGGCTCAAGAATTGGCTAAGATGCAAGACAAGTGTATTCAGAGATATCCTGGGTTGTATGGCAGTGATGACCGAATGCAAGCTTGTATGGCTGAGCTTGGCGTCCCACTTACTAAGGAACCCGGATTTCATCAGGTACATCTCTAATTGACCTATACATGGATCGGGCCATCCACGGGTCCTGCTTTCATAGACCGGGTTTATCACTCATTTTTTTTTCACAATGCCCACCCCCAAGCCTGTCAAAGCCTTCAGTTTTATATTCCGGCTGGCTTGGTTTTTATGTAGATACTCTGACCTAACCCGAATCTGACACAACAAATAAATATATTCTTTATTATTATATTAAATTTAATAATTATTTTGAATTTTTATATGTTATCTTATTGTAGTTTTATACTTTTTTTCCTTAATATTGATCGATCTTTCGTTAACTCATTAAGTTTACAAATCAAATGAAATAAAATTGTATTGTTAACAAATTTGAGAAGGAAATGCCACCAAAAAATACACCAATTGTATTGTATTTTTATATTGATTACAGCAAATTTTACTTAATGCTAAAGAATTTATTAAAAAATGAAATTTTATCTAAAATTTGGACTTTTTTTTTTTTGTTTATTTTGTTTATTTATCTATTAGTTTCATAAAATATTGAAAATAAAAAAATATCCATGGATCAGGTTTGGAAATAACCTCGTAAAATTGACTCGAACATAAAATTTTAAAATGTGGGCTTGATCCGGGTTTCGGTTAACGTTTTTAATAAAAAGTCGGACGAAACCCGGTCTTGTCCGGCGATGAACAGGTCTAATCACTAACAATCTTATCTTTTATGCAGTGTGATATGTATGGAGACCTTTTAGGCCTCTTAGCATCGCACCCCGTGACACCATTAGTATCACTTCATCACCTCGATGTAGTGGAGCCAGTGTTTCCACGAATGACGCGAGTCAAAGCCCTCGAACACTTATTCACATCGGCCAAGCTTGACTCGGCTAGCATAGTGCAGCAATCCATATGCTACGACAAGAGGCGGTTATGGACTATCTCGGTTTCATGGGGCTTTGTTGTACAAATCTACCGGGGAGTAATCTCGCCAAGAGAGCTCGAGATGCCATCGAGAACGTTCCTCAATTGGTACCGAAGAGCTGACTACACTCATTACGCATTCAACACAAGACCCGTGATGAAGCACCCCTGTCTAAAGCCGTTTACTTTCTATATGAACACTACGAAATATGACCGAGTAAGGAAGCAAACGGTTGGTCTTTACGCTCGACTTGGAGCTTCGAATCCTGTTTGCCGATGGAAGATCACATCCCCTGAGAGAATCAGCTCTATTGTGGTATCAAAGAGGCCAGACAGTCTTCGATGGCAAAGGGTAAGGCGAAAAAAGAAAAGAACATTTTCATACATGCATTAACAAATGTTGTTGTCGTTGTAGATGGTACTAATTGAACCAAAACTCGTTCTTTTCAGTCACCAAGACGGGATTGCTGTAGGCTAATGTCAGGGAGTAGAGCTTCGGCATTGAATATATGGGTGGGGAGCTGTAGAAGAGGAGAGGTTAGCGAATTGTAGATGGAGTTTAGCACTCGGGAAACTGTAGCTCGGGGACTTTTTACATGGAGCCAGGTGTTTTAATACTCTGTTCTGTTACATGACATGTGTCAGGACAGGGTATTCTAAAGTACCCGGCTCCATGTAAAATTTCCCCTGTAACTCGACATCCTGCAACTGTATCTTGCGATTTCCTTCTCGAACAAGAATTAATAAAAAATCAAAACCAAGGGAGTCGAATGGCATCGATAGAGCTGAACAAGAAGATATTGTGGTCACAGAAGCAGCAGAAACAAAGGTTCGGTTTTAAGTGATACAAGTTCTTTAGTTAATTGGTCGATGTAAATGTAATAAATTATGGAAGTTCTTTCGGAACCATAGTTTTCGCTGTAAAAGTACAGCTACAAACTGAATGTTTCTCTACTGCAATCAAAACGCTGCTTTCTATTTGAGCCTTTCTTGTTATATAGAAAGACATCGATGAGCCTTTGTTACAGCATTGCATGCACCCATGGCAATAAAAGAAGGTGAAATTCATTCTATGAATATGACTGTAACTAAGGCTATTCATCCTATGAATATGATATAAGAATCGAGAATATAATTCATTTACACCACAACAGAAAACCGCAAAAGTTCTCGCCTGCCATTCTTACAAAAACTGACACCCATTCTATGCATTATGTTGTTCTCTATCATGATCTTGTTTCGATTGACTTTTTCGAGAGCCATGGACCCCACCATTGTGTGGATCGTACTTTTGAGACTCGAGATAATTGAGAGCAAGGACTACATCTGAGATGGCGGGGCGCATGTTAGGCTGTTCCTGAACGCACATTGCAGCAATGGCTAGTGCTTGGTACAACCCTCTCACTGGATATTCGCCTCTCAGCAATGGATCTATCATGTGCGCAAAGTTCTTTCGGTCTCTGAACAATGGCCGTGCCTGCATACACATTATTCGACACATTTCGTAACTCCATCATCGATACATAAGCATAACAAGTCATAGAGTAACACACACAGAGAAAACAAAAGGATAAATGATCAGGAGTTCAAGACCCCTGACCTTGTCAACTTTTACCTGATGATGGTCCGAACTTTCAAAAGCTCTATTTAGCCCCCTCTACTTTTGTGCCAAATTTTGGTTCGTTTCACTTTTCAAGGATATCAAAAGTTGACACGTGGCTTTGAGGGGGCAAACTAGTTCATTTTTACCAAGTTCAAGGGATTAATTGGAACTTTTGAAAGTTTAGGGTGTCATCAAATAAAAGTTGCCAAAAATTTTGTGTCTCAGTCGCCTACAGCATAAAATTGTGGCATTCAAAACGAACAGAAGTCTCTTATTCACCTAATGTTTTGCAGCAACTTGTGTAACTATTAAAGGCTAGCGCCTAAAGTCAAAACTAGAGAGGTGTTCAACTCAGATAAGTTTTTTATTCAAAATACATTCACCTAAAAGAATACAAATGTCAATTGAACAGCAGTTGCATTTATGAACTTCTTTTCGCTGTTAAAACTTAGTCGCAAAACAATCATTTCACTTAAATGACTTCGGCCTAATTTGAACAACTTTTTATGCATTCCATTGTCTTAATACTGTTTATCTTTTTCAAGTGTCCTCCTATACTTTTTATTCTGGTTAAGTGTTTTAAATTATCAAAGTAATTTTTACAAAAAAAATTCCTAATTTACCTTCGTAATGATAAATAAATCATTTCATTTGGTATAATAAAATATTTTATTGGTCTTGATAAAAGGTTTTAAGTGGCACTTAAAAAAAAAGACCATACTATGCATTCATTCAATATGTTGCAATGATGACAAAGTTGTTCTAAAGTGCAATAACAAATCATTGAATAAAATTAATCTGATAAGACCAATCCATAAACCATGGTAAGGGAAAAAAAATTCCAATTGGATCAAAGAAAATGTAAATTCATCACAAGGTAATATAAGGCAGACATCAACTTACCCAAGCTACAAGATTTTGTTCGTTACGGTCCTTTGTTTGATCAATTGCTTTCCTGCCAGTAATGATCTCCAAAAAAACCACCCCAAAGCTATATATATCAGACTTGAATGTCAACTGCCCTGTCATTGCATAATCTGGGGCACAATATCCATAAGTGCCCATAACCCTTGTAGAAACATGGGTCTTATCCCCACTAGGACCCTCTTTGGCCAACCCAAAATCAGATAACTTAGGATGATATCCCTCTCCAAGCAAAATATTCGAGCACTTAAGATCACGATATATAATAGGGGGGCGCATTTCCTCGTGTAAGTACTGCAAACCCTTGGCAGCCCCGGCAGCAATTGTCATTCTCGTGTTCCAATCAATCGGTTGCCTATTTGGTGGAAGATCTGTTCAAACAAATATTTTGAGAACACAAGCAATAGCAAAAAGATAAGGTTGAGACAGTAAGTCGACTCTAAATACCGTGTAAATGGTTTTCAAGAGATCCTAAAGGCATGTATTCATACACCAATAGCCGTTGTGTACCCTCAGCACAATAGCCGAGCAATTTGACGAGATTGGGATGATCTGCTTGGATCAATGTACACACTTCATTTACAAATTCTCGAGTGCCTTGTACGCCATTTCGATCAAGTTGTTTGATAGCAACAACCTACATTGTCCAATTGAATAGGAATTAAACCACATTTGAATATACATTTTAAAGAGCAATGAACTAACTTGGTTGATCTTCTCTAAATGGCCCTTGTAGACTTTTCCGAAACCCCCTTCGCCTAAGAAACAATCTTCCCTAAAATTGCCTGTGGCGGCTGCAAGTTCATCAAAGGTAAATACTGCCGCTCGGCTGCGATTGTTTCTACCGTCCTTAGAAAACTCATTCACCAAATTCAAATTATTTACATCAGAAGAAGATAATTGATCGTTCTTATCGGCGTCATTCTCTTGTACTGAATTTGCATATGGCTTTACTCTCAATGACCCTGTAAACCACAACCAAACAAACAAAATGTTAAAAATCAATGGGAAAATAAGTAGCAAAGAGACACCAGTTGAGGCACATGGAGAGTAGAATCCCAACAAAATATCAATTTTGTAAAGAGTAGCCGTACTGTAAAGAATCCAAAGCCAACCAATTTGAAAACAAACCAAGAATACAGTAAAGACAAAAGAAAAAACAAAATTCAAGGATCAAACAAGGGCTCTTGATTATAGGTTTGATTTTACCCAAACTAGCAAAAATACAAAGGGGTCATTAGTCATTATGCAACTATCAGAATCCAAACCTCCGTAAGAGTAAGAGATTGATTTTTAGACTTTTGCGCTTCTGATCATTTACGCCCATTTTAGCAGAAGGAATAAGAATCAAGAAGCGAAATTATTCAGCTACAATCATTAAGAAAAACACATGGAAATGAAAGAAATTGTTCCGAAAATCCAACATTGATCAAATTTCACAGATTTTGAAAAATTCCAGACTCTTAATCGTGAAATTAAAAATACCTGAAGCGGGTCGTGTTTGATCGTTGCGTTTAATGAGACTATTCTCCGATTTCCTGCTTTCTTTTCGTCCACTGCAGAAGAAACATCCCATATTATTGTTGCAAAATTGTTCTTTCTTTGTTCTTAACAAAACCCAAATCAAAACCAAAAATTTCAAGTTTTCCAAATAAATAGAATTCTTTCTTGTTTGATCATCTGCAGAGAAAGAAAAACCTAAAAGAAAACAGAGCTCGAGCTACAAGCAACAGGAAGAACAGAGAATGTATAATGAGAGAGAAACAGTGAGCTTGTTATTAGAATTTTAGGGCATTTTATATTGTGTGCTCTAGTGAAAACTCAACTAAAATTGTTTTATGACAAACGACCAATAAAAGACAGCCACCTGGAAAATCATAAAATGACCGGATACGTGGGCAAATTAAACACCACCGCTGAATGACAAAGAGGACGTTTGTGACTTATGTGGCAGTTCCGGAATTTGACGGTAAAAAAATATGTACCAGTACAATTAAAATTTTTATTGTATTTTTCTGTAATTTAGAAAAAACGACATTTTAATTGTATTATTTGACCTCAATAAAAAGTATTTATTATGCCTTTTTAATTTTTACGTGGAAGAAGAGACTGAAGATTAAATGATGTGATATATAGCTATACAAAAATTTATATGAAAATAATATAATTATTTTGATGTACAAACTTTTTAGTATAGATCATGAGTTCGTAGTTGCGGTGCTGACATGTCACATGTCAATTAGGTGCACAGTGATTTGGTGTACCAACAAATCTTTGTTTTTTCTCAAGAAGAAAAATACAATAAAAATTTTAATGTCAAAAGTATTTATCTGTCCGTGACGTACGTAGTTTAAAGCGGCCACTAATCGCCGTCTGATATTACAAAACAAATAAGTCAAAACGTATTTTTTTCATTTAAAATATTTATATTTTTGGGAAAATTGGACCCACCTCGATCAGCTCACCTCACCGACGAGTGGGATCCACTGACGAGCATAAAAAAACGCGGTTTCTTAATATGAAACGCCCCTTTTTCATTTCACGGTGATGATTTACGCGTTGATTAGCCCCGCCGAACCACGGCCGATCAAGTTTACAAGGTTTGTTGGAATTTTCATGTGTTGCGAAGCACCTGATTGTAGATAGCTTATATATTGGAGATATTTACTAATTTGACCTAACACGATACTTTCGTCAACCAGCTGGATGATTTGATGGTAACTCCAATAGGAGTGAAATTTCTGGCTGGTCAATTCAAAAAGGTAATTACCAAAAATGATTTATTTTTTTATTTTCTATAATATTAATTCCTAGTTTAGTTCATCTACAATGGTACAGTTGTTATCTTAATTATATATTATTATTTGTTATCAATTTAATCTTCAAAATATACAAAAAAAAAATTGTAAGTATTTGATTTGACTATTATTCAATACATAAAAATACTCTCAACATCAATTTATTAGTCTTCTACTTTTAATAGTCTATAATTTTTAAGTAATCTTTTAGCTCTCTTCAAATTCTAACCATATTAATAATAATTCAAGGGTTTGGAATAAATAATAAAAAATTAATTTAGTATTTTCAATTTTTAATTAATTATTATTTTTTAATTCTCGATCAAAATTATAAAATGACTAATAAATTTGAATAGGAAGAGTAAATGTTTATAAACTTACCAAATGGGCACACAAATTAACTCCGAAACAATTTGAGTTCAGTCCCTATAAATTCAAACAAACAACGGACAACAATGATACTAAATCCGTCATATAGTTTAACCAAAAAAATACAATTAATTAAACTGAACAACGGTTTTCATCCTTAGCTAATAATATATGTTCATAAAATTTTGTGTCATAGCAAGCTGTAAGCCTATAACTCAATAAAAAGAAATTAATATAATTAATTAAAATATAGTTTTACAAATATGTTTCTTTTATAATTATTAATTTAATTCATTGTATCTATATTTTATAATAATAATTTAACTTAAATATTAAATTGTGACTATATGAATTAAATTCATATATAACCAATTAGTTTTAAAATTAAATGATATACTATAAAATAAAATGATTTAAAAGTTCTATAAAAATTTAAAAAAATTAAGAATGTAGTCTCAAACTTTACAATGCTTTGACAGAACATTTATGTGAATAACATTGTAATTCATAAAATAAATAACCTTTTTAATTTTAGTAAAGTTAATTGTATTTACGTAAATTGTATGTTGTTTAAGTTAATATATATTTTTAGTAGGTAGTTATATTTTATAATTATATTATGAATATGTGTCACAATTTTGATAAAATCTATTATTATTAGATCAAATTATGAATTTTTTATCTATAAAAAAATTATATGAAATATGCATCCTTAATTAAAATATTAATTACATTATATTATTTTAAATTTGTTTATAAAAGTTTAATAAATTTTGATATTTAATTAACATAAAAGGATCACATTATTATTATTATTATTTAATGTAAGGAATTTTTTTAAAAAATAAAAAATTAAAATAATATATTAGAGTGAGTTTACTGTAAAACTGTAGAGTTAAAATTTATTGGAGTATTTAAAGTTTGGCAGATTTAGACAATTGATACAACTAAAACGCCAATAAGATGGACTTCAAAGCTGACAAAATATTAATGACTTGGTTCACGTCTCAAATTTCACTAAAAACCTAAAACACTACGGTCAAATGTAAAACTTAATAATTACCGAAAATATATATATATAATTTTTAAAGAAAATTAATACAATTGTGGTTTCATTTTAAAGTAAAAGACTCACATCATACTGTCATACATACTTCAATGAGATTCAAGGCAAAATGCATATTTTACCCCCCGAACTTGGGCACAAAAGCCAAGTGTCCCCCTAAACTATTGGGTCAACCCCGTAGCCCCCTCAACTTGGCAAAAGCATATCAACTAACCCCATTTTGCTGAGGTGGCACATAACGTGGCAAACCCTGACTTTTGCAGCGCGTATGTTGACTTTAACTCTCCCTTTACAAAGCCAAACAGTAAGTTTACAAAATCTTAAGCATAAACGTTCTTATTCTTCCCCTAAAAAATCAAAATCCCTTCATCCCCAATAAAATCCCCAATTCTCGAAGTAAAAATCCCTAGCCATAAAGTTCATCTTCTTCATTCTACAAACCCCCAAATCGTAGAATCTCCCACCATAAACCTAACCGAAAACCAACCTTCTCATCTTCGACTTCAAGCCAAGCAAAATGGAGAGAGTTCTTAATGCTGAAATTCCGACATGCTTATGCGGAGAAATTGGAACTTTGAGAACTTCATGGAGTTCTTTAAACCCGGGTCGAAAGTATTATGTATGCGCGAATAATGGGGTTAGTTTTTCCTTTAATA
>CAOJBI010442445.1:0-10911 GCA_948277035.1 Euphorbia corollata
AATTAGTTATGCTTCACGCATTACATTTATGTCATGTTAAGTTTGATTTTCGATTTGACTACAACCCAAATTTTTATTGATCAAACAATAAATTCTTTAAGAATAGTGGTTGTATATTCATAACAAGTCAAAATGTTTTTAGTTTTTGTTTTTCATTTTTCAAATTTTTCAATTTTCTAATTAAATTACTGAAAAACAAAAAACATCCTAACTTTTATTTAGTTTATTAGTTTCTGTTTTTTATTTTCTCAAAAAACATTGAATAATATATTTTTATTTTATCGTTAAAAATATTATAAATAACATGAAAAATATCACAAATTAAATTAAAAACAACCAATATAAATTTTAAACTAATGAGTAATAAAGTTAAAAATCTTTTAGTTGAATTATAAATATTAGTTGATTCATGTAACTTGATATTGACAATTTTAGAGTATATTTGAATTTAGAAATTTGTTTCATTTTCATTTTTTTAGAATTAAGATGACTTTTTTGCTAATTTTGTTGATTGTGGGATTTAAACCAAAAACCCCTCACTTCTTGAATTCTTTAAGTGTGGTGACAACTATACCAAAACCTATTAGTTTCCATTTCATATTTTAGTTGGTTTTTATTTAATTAAGTTTTACAATTTCAATTTTCTAAATAATGAACTAAAATTAGAAAGCATGTTATATCTAATTTTTAATAAACAATGAACAAAAATTTGAAAGCATGTTATGTCTAATTTTTTAATTTTAAATCTTTTCAATAATAAATAATAATTTTAACCTTTTATTAGTTCAAATACATAAACGATTAATTAAAACCATATAAATTAGGCAAATTAAGTAGGAAAAATATGCAACAAAAAGTTATCGAGTAATAAAAATAATAAATAAATAAATAAACTAAAATATAAGTATTTAAGTTGTGCCACTAAATTTTGGCAACTTACTCTGTTCCCTTCTTCTTATACTTACTATTAGAAAAACTAAAAATATATCAATAAAAAATTTGTTTACTGGTTCTTAACAAAACAAGTAATTATACATGTATATTAAAATAGAATAAATTAAATAATGGAGTATTGTAGTGGTTAAATAAAAATTGTGATTTTTCAGTATGAAAAGCTTTGAAAAAACATCAAAAAGTTATTTTTTTGTAGCAAGGCATAAAATGGAAAAAATAATAAAACAGTATTCTAGTTTTCTAAACTAAAGATTTTTGCAACTAGAAAACAATTTCCATTTTTTCAGTTTTCCTTGAAAAAATTTCTGCAAAACTGCTCTATTTTTCCACGACTAAACGTGTCCTAAACCTTTCATCATATTTCATTTTGACATTTATTTTTGTTGGTCTCATTGGCTTAAACAAACTCCGTCAGAGGGGGATGAATGATTTAATTTAGAGTGAAATAATATTTAAGTCATTTTTAAATTATCTAACTGAAGCAAGACTATATGAATAGATGTTATGTTGTGTTGTGCAATTTTCCTGAAAAACGAACAAACTTAGTAAAATCTCAGTTGATCAAAAGCTCCGTTGAGTTAAGTAACCCAGCAAGTTTTACTTGCAGGTTGATAAAAAAACTTAGATAAACACACAAGTATTGGAATGATGTGCGTCCGGAGAAAATTTAAACTACCGAGTAAAAAGATAGACTAAGTTAGAGATAACTAACAACGACTTTACCCTCGTTCGGTCTCTGCCTACATCTAGTCCGCATGTACCTTTCGTGAGCTTTAATCCACTATTTTCAAGCAAAGAAGCCTTCCAAGCTATAAATCTACCATTGAGACTTGAGTATCATTCTCAATCACTCTTCAACTCAGAGTCTATAGAAAGAGTTTTGAAGAACTCAACTTATAGAAAAGTTGGTTTCTCTTACAGATCTAATGATTTCTACTAAGGTGATCTCACTATCTCTAAGAACAGAATGCTAGAGTGAATGCTTCTTTGTGATTTGAGAATTTTGAATGTTGAGAGCATATACTTGGACATAGATTTAGCTCTTAAGAAATTTCATGTGTATTCATCAAATTTGAACTACATTCTTCGATTTCCTTTTATGAGCAAGGAACTGAAGTAGCCATTGCAAACTTGTCCTTCATCTCGTTTTAATTTTCAATTAATCTTCTCTTCAAATATTTCAGATTTTATCCGTGTTTAGATAGATTTGAATCCGGTGTGAGAGAGGAAATTTAACTATTGATATGCGAGATTAATCATTTGATGATTTCATTGCCAAGCTTCAATCTTCAATTTGATTCTATTGTGCGAAAGATAGACACGAGCAGCTACGTGTCTTTATTTAATTTGTTTGAGAAATAGATGTCACAGTTTGGCGCGACTAATTAATTCTGAAATGTGTTGAGAACAGTCTGTTTTTCTTGGACTTTAGAGGTCCGACCAACATTTCATACTGACAGTTTTTGTCCGTTATCTACTTAATTATTTTTGTTTTTTTACTTTTTGTGCTAGATCATCATCATAACCTATAAAGCATAAAAAAGGAATATTCCATGTCAAAATATGGTTAAAAGCACACCACGTTTAAACAGAGGTAACTCAATTAATATTTCAGCGTGAAATAAGCATAAAATTAACTGAGTTTTTTTATTATTTTACTTATGCTGAGTAAGAATTACGCTAAGCAAGCTGAGTTAATATATTACTTAAGTCTTGACTAATTCTTATTAATAAAAGCTTTAAACTAACAACAGTATATTGACTTGACGATTGCTTGACCAAAGATTTTAACATCTTCAAAAACTTTAACTTGAGATTACTGAGTGAATCTTAAGTTTTTTTCAACAATTTTATTATATATTTTCCATACTGATTGTAGAAATAAAACTAACCTTAATAAAAAGGGTAGACTTCAAAATATGCCTTGTGGTTTGATTGTTTTGCTAAAAGGTCATTGTGGATTATTTTTCAAAATGATGCTCGCGGTTTAAAAAGTTAGCAAAACATATTTTTTCATTAAAAATAATAACATTACAGAATGAATTTTAATCAATTTAAAACTTTTATAATTCAACCCTATTATTAAAAAGTATACAATAAAATTTGAGTATGTTTCGAAATTTTTTTTAAGTTTATTATGATTTTTTAAAGTTATCATCACATTTTAATTTTGAAAAATATTCTCAAAAAATCTTGAAATTAATTATGAAGGTGTAATTTATTTTTATTAATTAGCATGCACAATTTCAGTTCAAAATAGAGGAGATTATCATTATTTATAACATAATTTCAAAATAGAAATTTTTTTTAATTTTTACTAAATTTTGATATCATAAGCAGTGGCGGAGCCAGGACGTCAACAGAGGGTGGGCGAAATTGATTTATAATTTCGGTTATATTTATCGATATTAACTAAATTTCACACAAAAATACATAGCCAAATATCGGAATTATGAAACTATTAATCATTTTGCCTTCTTAAAAGTTCATGTATAATTTGTTCATTTTTAAATTAATGGGACATTTTTTATGTAGGATTGAAACAACATAATTCTACAAAATACATAGGTAAAAGCTCCATGTACATACATGTACATATATTATGACATACTTTCTCGTTTATATGTTTATTTATATTTAAGAATGACATATCTTATCAAATTTATTAATTTAATGAAATTGGAATCAATGAAAACTCCAAAACATATATGTTCAATTATTCAAATCCAATTAATTGATATTGAAATCAAAAACAATCTAAGCTTAAATATGGTCCAATATCCAAGCCCAATTTATACTAATACCCAATATATAAATATTCTTTATTCATCTAATCTAACCCTAACAAACTCTCAGCCGCCTAATCCCTAAACCTCCCTCTTCTCTAAAGTATACCTGTCAGCAACTCCCAACCATCACTCATTTCAGCTTGAACTTGTGGCTTTTTTTATTGGAAACTTATGGCTTTTTTATTAGAAACTTGTGGCTAAGCCTCTGTTGCTGTTTGTTCACTTTTAATCTCCATGTTCCAGGGAGGGCGGCGGCGAAGACAGTTACCGACGAGACCATAAATACTAGGGGGTGACCATTTCATTTTTGGCACCATGTGGGCGGCCGCCTACCCCCGTCCACACCTACCTCCGCCACTGTCTTCACAGCTTCCTCAAAAGAGTTACCTGAATCTTCTACATTCAAATTCATTGGTGGATGTCGGTATTTGGCTGGGGTAGCTGCATAAATATAGTTTGGATGATAACTCTAATGATGATTATATATGTTTGAATAGAGATTATACAACCTTTGGGGATGAGTTGAAATCCTGTACAAATTCTTCTTCTTGAGGTATTGGGCACATATTGATTGAGTGACTTTGTTGAGCACAAAGTATATACACTCTAGCTTGTCTTGATTTTCCTAGAATTAAACTCTAACAACAGTTAGATCAAAAATTCGAGATTGTAGAAAATTAGTGCTTACCTCATTCACGGCCTTTATGGATTCGGATGTGCCACTGAACTGTTGTGCCTTTGCTTCCTTGATCGAAATGAGTTCTCTAGCAACTCGGGGTGTCTTTTTAAAAAAATTCACCACCACTTGCAGTATTCATCATCCTGGATTCAATATGTAGGACACCTTGATTGAAATATTAAATCAGATTCTGCTTTGTGGCCCAATGCTGTAGAAAACGACGCTTATAGTTCTGAAATCTTTCCTAATAATCGTATAGTGATTCATAATCCTTCTTCTTGGTTGAAAAAAGTGTTTCCTGATTTATGAATCAGGGGTTGCTAGAAAGAATTGCATATGTAATTGTCTAGCCATCTCCTTCCATGATCAAATGCTCCCAGATGGAGGGTAATTGAGCCAATCCTTACATGTACCTATAAGTGAAAAAGGAAAAGCTCTTAGCTTAATTTGATCAAATCCAACAACCTGAGGTTTCATACCAAAATAAACAACATGAAATTCTTTTAAATCCTCATTTTCTCGCACATGAAAGGTTGGTAAAAGATGAACTAAACCTGAATTTAGCTCCATCGAGATAGCAAGATCTTCATAGAAGATACAAAGTGGTGCTTGATTAAATGGAGGTACCATGAAGGACTTTGAGCATTCATTCATCAATCATGGTTTCGGTTTGTGTAGTATCGTTAGAGTAGATTGATTCTTTGTTCTTAGAATCGGATGTGATGAGGACATCTGTCACTCGGCTCCAATGACTCGTCCTATTCAAAGGCGACTTCGAACTGAGCCTAATGTGTCCGATATGGCTCCAATCAGTTGTCCGGCTCCGGCCACTCATCCGGCCATAGTCACTCATCAGGCTTCAGCCATCCAGATGACTCACATCACTCATCAGGCTTTAGTCACTCATCTTGACGGCCAAACAACCAAGACACCTGAAGGACGATTGGATAGAAGGACGCATGAACTACAATCCGCCTCACCCAAAGATGGCGCGAAAAGCCAGCTATCTCATTTTGAATATTTAGCGTGATGGGCAGATCTAAGTGGGAAACACCCATACTTTCTGACAAAAGTATTCCGCCGCCCATACCTACTTTTCAAACAAAAGTCCCATCATTGTAATATTTTATTTAACAACTTGTATTATTTTATTCTCTTGTATTTGGCTATAAAAGTCATGCCTTTTATACTTTGAGGGGGATCATTCAACTTATCATAAATACAAAACTGAGATTTTCTCTCAACCTTGGTCACTCGGCTTCGACTCTCAGTCACGCCGCCTTCAAGTTCAGCTTGAAAATCATTAAGGAAACCCAGTTTCCGGCAAGTCTTAGCTTGCGAATCTCCTTCTTTGTTGGTTCTAGATCAAAACCTTCACTAGCCTTCTTCAATCCTTATCACTTATACAACTAAATTAAAATGCAAAAATATTTACAATCATAAGCCATAAAAATTGATTTAGAAAACAATGTTTAAAATATATATTTATGTCATAATTAATGCATAGAGCCTCCCACGTTCACATATTTACGTAGCTTTAAACTTTTACTTCTATTTCAACAAAAATGCACCTAAATGTATGTGTAACTTTTTAATTGGTTTGAGTTGTGAAATATATCATTTTTCTAATTTGTTTCTTTCTAACTAGAAACTGAACTGACTTTTACCAATTTTTTTTTTATTGAACTTTTACCAAATTGAGGGATTTAAGAAGGGATAATTCAAAGCTTTGGAAGCACCATGCAAAAAATTATCAAGCACAAGGGACTAAATATGCATTAGGTCTACATTTATTTTGTAAATTCTTCTCGAGATAAATTTAATAATTATTTTTAATAAATTAAATTTACAACAAATTTTTGGCACAATTGAAGTTATGTTTTTTTTTTACAAAAATACAATGAAAATTATACATAAAAGTGGAAATTTTAGTATTTATGTTTATAATTTTATATTAGAACGAATAAATTTTAAATAGTGACCTAGTTTTCCAAGTTTCGTTTATATTGAATAGGATTAGTATTATGAAAATTTGATCTAACAATGACCAAAACAGAATAACAATTACTATGGAAGTACCTTAAAACAAAATAGAATTATTGAGTTATAAATAGAGAAAAAAAAGTAGAGTTATCCGATCACACGCTTATGATTCGTCAAGTTGATCAAACTAAGAAGTGAAAAAAAATGAAGTAAAAAAAAAAAATCTTTTTTCAGTTCTTCCATAATTAAGCGAAAAAATGGAATTAGAAAACGACCAATTAATTATTGTAATTTTGACTTTTGTATGTAAAGCTCGTATCCACTTGTTATATATGTTGACAAATCAATCATTTTCGGAAAAAAATCCTGATTTTAATGAAGTTGGAAATGTAACTCGAATATAATAATAGCTTATGAAAGCTGTTAGTACACTTAAGTCGAACTATAACCCTAAATCATTGCATGATTTATTCCTTAACATTATCTTCCTTTCTTTTTTAATAAAGTTTTGGGGTTGGGTGAAAGAATAGCAAGTTTCGAAATGGGATGAGTGAGATGCTCTCCCCTCTCTCTAAGCTTCCTGCTGCCGGCATCTGATTTTAGTGGTGAGTGCTTTTTCTTTGTTTATTGTTTTTTTGATTCTCCACCACCTTTCTTTCTCTTTAACCCACCCTCTTCCCAATTAACTATTATTTCCCCCATCCATGCAACGTCAGTGCATGATTTTTTATTATTATCTTTTCTCTGCCACGCACGTTCCTAGGGGCTGATTCTCGCCGGTATATCCTCCTCCGTCGTTCAGCTCCTCTTCTCTCTCTTCTTCTTCCCTTCTCTGATCATGGGTTCTTTCTCTATTGCTTCGACCATTGCTGATTTGTTTGAAGCTGAATGTGGTGCAACTTCGGCTAAACTTCCCACCCCAAGCAACTCGACGCCATTTCAAGGAAATAACCCAGCAACCTCAGGCTCAATTAAGTCCTTTGCTGAGGTTATTATGAACAATAAAGCTGAGACAAAAATGCCTGAATCGATAGAAGACTCTATTTCAGATGTTGGAAGCGGTTACAAAGCTATTCGGGTTCCGCAAAAGATCTATGAGGTACGGCTTAAGCTATGTCGTTATTCAGTCATTGGATGGATTATTCTTTCGAAAGGTGAGCAACCACGGAGACATATGGATCTAAAGAATAAGCTGAACTCTATTTGGGGTCGTTCTATGGATTGGAAGCTGGTTTCGATCGGAAGGGGATTCTACCACATCATAATGCCTTCTGTGGAGGCTATTCAGCAGCTTTGGCACAAAGGAAACCTCAATCTTAATCCCGGAATCATGAGATTTTTTCCATGGACTCCTGGCTTTGATCCTTCTAACTATAAACAAACCAATTGCCAAGTATGGATTCGGCTTATTGGATTACCCTAGGAGTTTTGGGATCGTAGAATCCTGTCGAATATAGCTGGAGGGATTGGTGTTCCTTTGCGCTTCGACAAGAATACTATAGATGGTGAGTTGGGGCATTATGCTAGGATTTTGGTGGACTTGGATCTTCAATGCCCGCTAAAGGATCAAATTCGAGTGGATACGGATTCGAACAAGTTCTGGATCTCCATTGAATATGAAAGCTTGCCTCCCCTATGCTCTTCTTGTTTCTCCATTGGCCATGTCGCCACCGCCTGTCGGAAGAACCAGGCTGCTCCCAAACGTCAGGAGGATTCTCGAAAAACTAAGGTCCAAGAAAAGCTTAATCCAGGAAATAAAAGCATCGAACCAACAAGTAAGTTGGATACTTCTCAAACCCATTCTATTGACCAGCATCAGATCGAAATCATTGCAAATCCAGTGAACTCTTCTTCGGATCCGCCTGATGACTTGATTAATAATGAAATAATTGTCTTTGATAATGGAATTGATTGCACTCGGGACTCAAATCTTACTCTTGCAAAACCAAAATCCATCTCTTTCGGATACCTTCCAAATAATCCTACTGAACCTAACATGGTTAATGCGAAGTCCATCAATCTTGTTGTTGATTTACAGGAGTTCAAGTTGGCTTCTAACTCCTCAGATAATAAACTGGCTTGGGCGGATATGTGTGATTCGGAAACTCAAACAAAGGAGGATAGGGCCCTGATTTGCTATTCAGAAATCTCAGTCGCCATTCAGGAGACCCCTCAGGCTGTTCAGGATGAGGACTGGAAAACCGTTGCGAGGAAATCTAAAGCTAATTCTTCCAAAAGCAAGCTGCCAACTTCTCCCGTTCAGGAGATTAATGGCGAAGGGAATGCGGTTACAGAAAGGAGGACAGCTCTAGGAAAGAAATCATCGATGCAGTCATTACGTCTGAACTCAAACAGGTATTCTTAATGTTAGCTCTTTTTTGGAATTGTAGAGGTTTGGGTAATCATTAAACTAGACAGTATCTTTCTCGCCTAGTTTCGGAACACATACCTTTGTTTATTTGCATTGCTGAACCTATGGTGGAATTTGATAAAATTCCTCCTTCTTATTGGAGAGTTATTGGGTTTAATCTCGCCTGCGTTAATGATAAGCCTCTTCCCTCTATGTGGCTGCTCAAATCTACTCGGGCTAACTCCAATTTCTCTTTGCTTTCGGCTTCTGACCAGTTGATTTCAATTAAACTTGATGATTTGGGTATTAGTCTCGGCTTTGTTTATGGTAGTATCAACAGATCTATTCGTCTGAATTTGTTTGAGGATATTAAACTTGCTTTTTCGAATGGTTGTTGGGTTTGGATGGGTGATTTTAATGCTGTTTTGGGTGCGGATGAGAAGAAGGGTAACCCCCCCTAATTCTGGTTCTTGTAACGATTTTAGGGATTGTATTGATTCAGCGGAGCTGATGGACATCGTCACAACGGGTCCTTTGTTCACTTGGTTTAATGGTCGTGCTGGTGTAACTAGAGTTGACTGCAAGTTGGACAGAGCTTTGGTCACTGCTAATTTTGCCGATCTTTGTAACTCTTTTCATTGCTCGGTCTTAGCTAGGCACTATTCTGACGATCACCCTCTCCTTTTTTATTGTTCTATTGGTGCCAAGAGGTTCTCTCGCTTTCGTTTTCAAGCTATGTGGCTGACGAACCCGTCTCTCAGGAACCTCATTTTGGAGCACTGGAATTCCCTTTTCCCTTCTCTTCCGCCTGTCCAACTTTTAATGCTTAAGTTGAAATCTTTGCGTCCTCTTTTGCGTACTTGGAACAAGGATGTCTTCGGCAATATCT
This sequence comes from Euphorbia corollata, assembly GCA_948277035.1. Taxonomy (NCBI): domain Eukaryota; kingdom Viridiplantae; phylum Streptophyta; class Magnoliopsida; order Malpighiales; family Euphorbiaceae; genus Euphorbia; species Euphorbia corollata. Next base: position 9,645 of record CAOJBI010442445.1, read on the forward strand.
TGATGTCAATATTCAGCGTTGTCAGGAGGATCTTTTGCGTATTCAAGAGCTGATTGTTTCTAATGGTGCTACGGATTCCCTTGTTAGTGATGAGCTTCATGCGCACTCTCAGTTAGACGTTCATTTAAAGCAGAAGGAATTCTATTTAAAGGAAAAAAGCAGTATTCGCTAGTTTAAGGAGGGTGATAGGAACTCTAACTTTTTCCATAGAGTGGCGGGTCACAAAAAATCTGGTGGGGGTTTACACTCCCTTCTGATTAATGGTAATTTAACTACGGATATTGCTGTGATTTCGGATCATCTGGTTGATCACTACACTCGGGTTTTCAGTAGCGATGAGGAGATTATTGTTGATAAGAATCTGGTTACTTCTATTATCCCCCGACTTGTTTCAGTGGAGGATAATGACTCCATGCTTCTGCTTCCCTCAATCGACTTAATTCGTGATACGGTTTTCAATATGGATGATAACAGTGCGCCGAGCCCTGACGGCTTCACTGGGGCTTTCTTCAAAAAATTTTGGGACATTGTTAGCCCCGATGTTTGTAGTGCTGTTCAATATTTTTTTCTCACCAGCTTCATGCTTCCCGGTATGAATTCTAGTTTATTGATGCTTCTTCCGAAGGTTGAGGGTGCGAATACGCCTGATGAATTTCGGCCAATAATCACTACTCCATATATAGCCTACCGCAACCCACGAAAAATGTTGCTGTATGGCCTAAATATGTTGTGCTAGCACTTTCCGCAACACTTGGGGGGTTATTAATACTTCCCTTGCGGAAAGTCGTTATCGCAACACTTTCACCATTATTCGCAACCCGTCGGAAATGTGTTGCCGTTTTATCATATTGCAACTCATTTATATGAATTTGCAACCCCGATTGAAGTGTTGCAAATACACCAACCGCCGTCAAAGTTAACTGTCGTTAGTTTTTTTCCGCAACACTTTTTTACATAATTCGCAACACCTTTGGAAGACATTAGCAACATCTATTAGCAACTCTTTTTGTAAAATTTGCAACATCTGATCTGACATTCACAACATCCGTATTCGAATTTTCAATGAAATTTGCAATACCTCGAGATATTTGGGCAACATTTTTTAATTTCACTTTTACAGAAATTTGCAACACTTTCGAAGAAAAATGCAACATTTTTTAATCTCACTTTGAATCGAATTTGCAACTTCTTTGAAGCATTGGCAGCACTTTTTTTATTACAATTTACAACACCTTCGTATACATTTGCAACATATATTTTGGATACA
>CAOJBI010442555.1:0-10416 GCA_948277035.1 Euphorbia corollata
CCAAGCCATAATATGATCCAATCTCACAAAAAATTAAATAAGTTTCAAGCAAACGTACCAATGTGTGCACCTTCCTGCAATAAATTGACAATAAAGACTGAGCAAGGAAGAACAATACATCTTCATTTTACAGACACTATGCGAAGTACTAAAATTATGCAGCAACCTAAAATTAGTGTAGCTCCAAAAATAAAAGGAATCCAAAAAATTTAATGAATTGGATTGAAAGGATTCCAGAAAAAATAATTTAAATTTTATTCTAATTTGGAGCAGTAAATACAAAACAAGTAAAAAAGAAACTTACGTCAATAAATACATCTTAAGAAAAGCAACTAGCTTAAACAACAGTAAGACAACCAAAAACATTAAAAAAATAACTGCATGAGGAAAAAAACTCAGGGTGTAATAACACATTTATGGTTTAACTCTTTATAATAGAATAATACACGCCAAAGAATATACTGATTTGATTTGCCATAACATGCAATTGTTTTCTCTATTTTAAGTGAGTTGAGGCAAACTGCTAAGCTTAATACAACACAGTAAACATGAATCCACAGATGCGAAAGAACTTCTACACTAAAAGTCCAACTTTCAAAGGGCTAGAAAACCCGGTTCAACACAAAACGCTCCTCAAACTCCAACTAACAAAACATATCAAAAGACAATATGCAAATTGACCATCAATGAGCTCAAGTTTAATGGTACTAATAGCACATTACTAATACGAAATCTGCCAAAAAATTGCATAATTCCAGCTGAAATTGCAACGGTTAGGCAGGTTTACCAGATATGACAACTTGTTCTGCAAATTTTCATCACTGCCAATGGGAATTAAGAGGTTCTCATTTGAAATTGAGTTTGAAATCAAGAAATCGGAAGACTTTGTACCCAAAACAGATGCAACCATGGCCTTATCTTCGTCGCTCCATATCCCACCACCTCTCAAGCCTATCTCAAACTTCATTGCTACTCCTCGAAATCAAAGCTATTTGCGAACCCCCATATCAAATCTTAAATTAAAAAATCCCTCAAATTACAGAGTACAAATGCATTTAGGAAAAATGAAATCCAAACACATAGCAACGGATAAAATCAGATCTCAATAACACTAAACCTAAGTTACAAAGATAATCATGAGAAAAGAAGGAACTACAAAGCAATCAAATTGAAATAAAATCATACACACCAGTGAAAACAATTAGCAGAATGATATCATTCTGAGGTACAAGTTTCCGGAGAAAGAGACAGTTAGAGGCGAAGAATAAATAATCCCGGAAAGCAAACAGGTTTCAAAACATCTATCTATATAGTAAAAGAAAATCACTTTTACATTACAAAAAGGGAGGATATATTTATAAATATGCATTTGTATGATTTTTCTTTTTCTTTAGAAAGTATTAAGAATAGCAAAATAATTAGAAAAATTATTTTAGTCCACAAGAAAGCATGAAAATGTTAATTGAAAGCACTAATTAGTCCACAAGAAAGTATGAAAAAGTTAAACACTATGCATCAAACCGGTCAATGTACTAAAAGGATTGAGTTCAACAGGTAGTTTTTGTTTTCAAAATAACAATATATAAATAGATTTCGCACAGTTTGCAAAAAGAATTGTCATATAAACTGTAATCAGAATGAAAAGTATAAAGGTAGACGTCATAACATCATACAAATTACAATAATTCAAAATAGTTGCACTTTTAGTAAACAAACAATATATAGTAAACATATTGTCATTTCAGCAGCTAGACTTAAAACACATCAGTAAAATACATGTAATTTTCCCAAAAAGGAAGCTTAACATAATCATTTTCTAGCACTAGTACAGAAATGGCCTATTGCATCGCTACATTTGTATCGGTTTTACCAAAATCGATGCAAATGCTATACCAATTTCCTCGATTTTACCAAAACCGATGCAAATTCTAGACCAATTGCATCGGTTTAACAAAAACCAATGCAAATACTAGACCAATTGCATCGGTTTACTTTAACTGATTCAAATGCTGGAACAATTGTATCGATTAAATCTAGACCGGTGCAAATGTGAGACCAATTGTATCAGTTTTCTTTAACCGATGCAAATACTAGACCATTTGCATCGTTTTTACCAAAAGCGATGCAAATGCTAGACCAATTGCATCGGTTTTACCTTGTCTTAACTTTGTGTTAAGATATTTGATAGTACTACCTTTATCAATAATATGCATATTTCCTTACGGGAGCCTATCGAGAAGAACTTCAAAGTTAAACGTTTTTGACTTGGAGAAATCTCATGATGGGTGACCAACTGGGAAGTTATAAAGAATTTTTGTAAGTATTTGCATCGGTTTACATCACAATCGATGCAATTAACTTCACAATTTCATCGATTTACTTCACAACTGCATCAGTTTACTTCACAATCGATGCAAATGATATACAATTGTATCAGTTCTTCAACCGATACAATTTATTTTTGAGCAATTGTATCGGTGGCAATTGTGTCAGTTCAAAACCGATGTAAATGTGTGAAAATAATCGATGCAATAGGCCATTTCTCCACTAGTGTAGTTGCAGAAACATTATGAAATCTGGCTGAACAAATCAAACAAACATCAAATTTCTAGCAAATCAACAACACATGGCAACAAAACAATCTAGAGAGGAAGAAAAATGAGGTCTGATTGAAGAGGATATACAAAACTGCAATGCATCTTAAAATTTCCTAGCAAATATCTACATTCTAGAGCACAAAATTCCATCACCCTCTAACCCAATTAGAAAGTTGAGGGCTCCATCAAGATTGTTTTCCTTTTCTTTTAAGAAGTTTGTTCTACCAGTTAGGGAACCAAGGCTTACCATAGTTGAAAAAGATAATTATTTTAAAATGTGATGGACTGGAATACGTGGTTGAGACACCAGAAAAGCATATTTCCTACCTGGTTCTTCATGCAATTCAATTCAAGTCCATAGACACTAATGAGAGCTTAAATCTACTACTTAATAGAATTGAATCGAATTGAATTCAGAATAAGTTTATAACGAATTATTGTCATGTTTAAATGAAAACAGTACAAGAACAAACTTGGTAACTTAAGAAGATCTAAAATACATGCTGAAAATCATGTAAGAGGACCACCCATCCGAAGAGATAAAATCAGCCACCATCTCCGCACAATTCAGCCTATCACGACGAGCAAGAGAAAGTTGATAGGCAAGAGAAGGATAAATCCAATTAGAGTTCCAGAAATTAAGCTTGGAATGCCGCCCAATAAATCGTTGACAATGTGAATTCAAGAGAACAAACACATCTCTAATAGAATTCCAAATGCTAGAATTCTACAACCAATCTAAAGGAAGCCCATTTTTAGTGAAGCGACCCCGCAACAAGCTGAAAAACTCGCTCTCCATAGTAAGAAGCCCCCATGCCATTTTAGCTAGCATAGCCCTGTTCATGTCAACGAGCTTGCGAATGCCAAGGCCGCCTTCCGCTTTGGGGAGCTGACAACTACTCCAAGGAACAGTGACAATTTTCTTTCTATCAACACAACCGGTCCAAATAAAGTTCCTAATTGCCCTTTCCAATTCAACAATGAGAGAACAAGGCCATCTATATATAGAAAAGGAATGAAGAAGCGAACTATTAATCACCGATTACGTTAAAAGAACTCTACCTGTCGAAGATAAAGAGTTACCAATACAACGAGAAAATTTTAGGATAATACGATGAAGCAAAGGCCGAAGATAACAAGCCTTCGGAGAGCCGCGTAAAAGAGGGACGCCTAGATAATTTATAGGAAGTTCACCACGCTGAATACCCGTGACATTCTACAAACGATCAGCCCTAACTCCATTAATCGAGCTACTAAAATAAATGCTTGATTTGTTCCAATTAACCCGCTGACCCGAAATACCACCATAGAGATCAAAGATGTGCTTAATAACGACAACATTCTGATTCGAAGCCTTGCAAAATAAAAGAATGTCATCCGCATAAAGCATATGAGAAGGAAAACAAGCATCCACCGTGTAAGGCATCTGCGAGAGATTGCCCGAAGAAACCAACATAAGAAGCATGCGGCTTAAAAAGTCCTCAGCAATACCAAAAATAAGAGGCGATAAAGGATCTCCTTGGCATACACCCCTCGAGCAAGAGAAATAACCGCTAATGCCCGCAGGAGTGATAATAGAAATTCTAGCCGACTTGAAAATGCTATCGATCCAAGAAATGAATAAGTCCGAAAAGCCAAAGGAACTCAAAACCGAGAACAAAAAATTCCAATCTAGAGTGTCAAAAGCCTTGTGAATATCGATTTTCATCTCAATGTTCCCCTCATAGGTTTTATTCTCCATAACATTAATACCTTCAGACGCTAAAGCAATACATTCCTGAATACTCTGCCCCTGAGTGAAACCAAATTGATTAGCCGAAAGAATCCTCTTCGAAATCAGTCCCAAAGGGTTGGCTAAAATCTTGGTGATGATTTTAAACACAAAGTTACTCATGATAATAGGCCTGAACTCCTCAACTCGATTAGCACCTTCTTTCTTAGGCAATAAAGTCATCAAACTAAAATTCAACCCCGGCAAAATAAACCCATTATTAAAAAATCCCCGAACCACCTGGCAAACATCCGACCCAATGATGTCCCAAAAATGCTGATAAAAAATACCCGTAAAACCGTCGGGGCTAGGAGCACTCAAACCATCCATCATGAAGACGGTATTCTTGATCTCGTCAGCAGTAGGCACCCCAATTAAAGCCCCATTCTCTATCGGAGTAACTAAAGATGGCACAACCGAACAAATAAGGTTCATATCAACAGTAACCGAATTATCAAAGCTGAAAATGTCCGAGAAGTAGCCAATAACATGGTCCGAAATATGGTTCACATTATTAGTTAAAACATCATCAATCGTAAGGGATTTAATACCAATAGAAGCTTTGCAAACACTAGCAGCTCTATGAAAAAAGGAGATGTTTCGATCACCATCATGAAGCCACCTAATCCCACTCTTTTCTTTCAAATAAGTCTCCCTTTGATTCAAATGAGTATCCAAAGTGGCGTGAGCATTGAATTTATCTAGCCCTAGTATGCTAGAGAAACCCTCCATGGCAATACGTTGCTGAATCTCCAAAAGAGCTGCTCCAGTACGCTTAATATTATCATCAAGGTTGCCAAACACCTCCTTGTTCCATAGCCTAAGAATCGGATTCAAAGATTTCAGCTTGTACAAAAATAATTGCATCGGTGGAAGTGAAGGATGAAGCCTATTCCAATGCTCAAGGATTAACTAGTGAATGGAAGGATGATCCACCCACATCGACTGAAACCGAAAGCGAGAAACCCGGTTGCCACCGAAATCACACCGAAACAAAATAGGATGATGGTCCGAGAAATGTCTAGCCAAAACCGAACAATCATAAGAGCTACAATAGGAGTTAAAATCCACAGAAATCAAAGCCCTATCCAAGTGACAATTAACCCTCGCTGACCCCTCCCTATCATTAAACCAAGTATAAAGAGGACCATTGGACGCGACATTAATTAATTCTGAGTCATCAATGCAAGATCTAAAGTCATCACAGGACCTAGAATTAGGAGGTCTGCCACTTTTTTCATGAGCACCCAAGACGGCATTAAAATCACCCAACCATAACCAATTTACCCCGATAGAGACCTCATGAATAGTGTTATACAAAGTTGATCTTTGATGCAAAGAGGTACTAGCATAGATAATCCCACAATTAATATTACGATTAACAATCTGAATACCAATGGCCTGATCAGTCACAAAATTAACCGCAATCGAATCACTCGAACGAGAATTATTAAAAAACCCAAAGAGAAGGCAAATTCCTATCATTCACAGTGATCAAATCATAACCAATCCTCCTCCAATAAGAAGAAGGGATATCCGGAAAAGAAACCATAGGTTTGCTAAACATAACAACAAAGGGTTATATTCTTTAATTAAATTATGAACATAGTTTTGGGTTTCCTTGTTACGAAAACCCCTGCAATTCCAATAAAGGATAATCATTAAGAATACCTTGTAGGGCTGCCTCGAGAACGAGGTGATGAGTTCCTGCGAGCTTCTTTTCCTTTCGTACGAGTAACCGTACTCCAACCTGTTGCCTCTTCTTCTACCATATCTGCCCAACAAGAACCTCTCTCCCCCATGGAAATGGCCTGAATTCCAACATTGATATTAGAAGCAGAAGGCTTGGCAGCCTGGTTATGATTAAGATTTACAGCCAAGTTAATCCCCTCGAAATTGCCAACTCTCTCAAGAACTGATGGATAATGCACAATCAAGGCCTGATCCGCAACCAATACATCATCAAATTCCTCATCCGAGCCCTCATCCGAGCCATCCACTGACCCTCTAGTGACATCAACACGATTATTTCCATCCAGGTCTTTAATGGCTTCATCACTCACATCACAATTATGATTTTCACTATCCCCATCCAGACTATGATTTCCATCCGCAATGGCATGCTTTAAAGTCGAAGATTTTCCAGCAAGACTTTCTTTGATGTTACTAAAGATCGTAGAAGCTGGAACTTCAGGTCTAAGACGCTCTACCAATCACTTCTGCCGAGGTTTACTCCTAGTAATAACATTTAAATGTGGTTGATCCTGACTAATTTGAGCAGAAATGCCCGGTTTCTCCAAAGCTGGCTCAACCGAATCAACATTAGACTGCTTATTTGAACTTTCCATACGAAGCTTGGCATTTGAATCTTCCATAGGCTTCTTATTTCGACGACAATCATAGGCTAGATGACCAATAGAATAACAAATTTTACATAAGCTAGGAACATTCTCAAAAATTAGATCAATCCAAATCTCATTTCCTTCTCGCTCAACCCCAACTTTAGTAGGCAAAGGTTGAGACAAATCGACATCCACAAGAATTCTTGCATAATGACCGAAAGTACCTTCTCCAGTAGCTCTATCAACGCGTAGGAGCACCCCAAAATAACTTGTTATTTCTGTCAAGGTCTTCGGATCCCAATATTCCCATGGTAGATACTGAAACCGTACCCAAACTTGAGCCTTGGATGTGTTATGCGCATAAGGGTCAAAATCCGGCACCCATGGTTGAAGCCGAAAGATACCAGGTTTCAGATTGAGACTTCCTTTACTCCAAATTAGCTTTTTGGCGTCCATGGAACCTAACATAATAAGGTAGAAACCCCTTCCGATAGGGATGAGACGCCATTGATTATCCAGACCCCATAAACTATTCAACTGAGTTTTTAGTTCATCAACTTTCTTGGGAGAACATACTTTTGCAAGAGTCATTCGGCCAATTAAAGAGAGCTCACATAGCTTCACTCTCTTGTCATAGACATCCTATGATATTTTCACTAACTTAAATCCTCCTTTTTCCAAAATAGTTGCCTTAGAGGGCAACGGGTCAGCACAAATATTCTCGTGAATGACCTGTTCAAAGGAGCTTTTCTTAGGCATCATAACAGATGGCAAAGCACACGGCATGGAAGCTTGCTGATGGAACAAATCAGCAAGGAAATCTACGTTCGACATGATCGGAAAATAAATCGGCGGGGGAAGAGTGGCAGACAGGATGAAGGAAAAATGGGCAATAGCAATTAAGAATAATATCCCATGCAGAAATGCACAGAAAGCACGCAAAGAAGGAGTGGGAAAAAGATTAATTAAAAGAGAATGTGGCAGACAGTGATGGGAGGAGAATAAAATACAATAAACTAAAGAAAACAATTAGCTGAGGCTAACAACAATAGTTGTCGGCGCAAAACTAGAGAGAATGAGCTCTCTCTCTCTCTCTCTCTCTCATGTTCGGGACTTCCCTCACTTTTCTAAACTCTCCATTTCATTCAAATTGATAAAGGTTGGACGGATCTTTTGTCTGAAATGATTGTTGGAAAAGTTCAATGCTTTGATACTTCTAAGATCTCCTATTTCCATAGGAATCTCCCCTTTCAAATAGTTATGTGAGATATCAATTCCAGAAACATACCTCAAAACTTAAGCTTCATATATATATATATATATATGTTATGTTCAACTCTTCATTGTAATCTCAATATTCTCTATATATCTCATGAAATAAATATAATTTATTTCATCAAATAAATAACTAACCCAGAATGTCTACGATTGTAGTTGAAGTACTCAAATGTTAACTCTCCAATCTCAAATGTACGAACTCCTCTCGAACCGAGACCGGTGATAGCCATATGAATGAAAATAATCAAAGAAAAACTCCAAGAACAATCAAATCCCAAATAATTTTATGCATTGGCCAAACTCCTAAAAATTGAGGTTGCCAATTCACGTGGGATTAGAATTAGGTTTTTATTTGTCTATTTATAGTCTAATTACTCAGTTAGGATTCACTAGTGGAGAAAAGGCTTATGACCTCTCTACTTGGGCCTTTGTTTTCTAAATAACCGAGGAGAAATGGTTAAAATGAATGTTGCCCTCTTCACTTGGGCCTCTGTTTTCTACTACATGCCCTCGGTTATCTTAATAACCGAAGCCCATTTTCCTAAAACATTGCCTCGGTGATTTTATAATCGAGGAGCCACGTGCAAGTGCAAGAGAACCAAAATTACATAGTAAATTAGGTCTATTTTTCTTTCTCATTGCAGCTCTCTTTAAGCACCGCGACCTTCATCCACGACCTTCGCTGCCACCCACCCTTCTTTACACTTCAAATCACATTGTTCTCAAACCTTCGCTGCCACCTACACTTCTTTACACTTCTCACGCCTTCATCATCACTGGAGTTTGTTATTTCACCGAACTCTTCGGTTTTCACAACAACAAGCTCAGTTTCTTCATATATATCGAAGAACTGTCAAAATCATTGCGACTTTGATGTCGCTTTAGTCACCAACACCACTGGTATTGCCTTGTCTCAGCTAGCCTCTCTTTTTCTCTAATTAGGTTAGTTTCGAATCCCTAATTTGTTAATTGTTTTAATTAATTATGAAATGGTTTTATTTTATTATAAACTAAGGTTGATTGTGTTGTAAACTAGAGTTTAATTTTGTTCAATTGATTACAATGTTGTTGTGCTGAGTGGCGATTTTGATTATTGAGATTTTTTTGTTGGTTTGTGTTTTAGAACTAATTTAGATTGTCATTGTTCTGGAAGAAGAGTTGTTGTTGACCTGAAATCAATCTAACCCTAGGAATTCGTTCAAATCAAGTTCAAACTGAACTTTTATCTCTTTTTTTGCCACTACAAGCCTCCTCATCCTCCTCAACGTTAAAAGTTGTAAGGTGATACGTTTTGTCGCATTTGTGAAATCTTAGAACATCAAACAGATTTGATAGAATCCAATTAGATTTCTGTTAGATTCTTCTATAACTCTATGAGAAATATCATTTTTTGCAATTTTATGATATTTATGACTCATTTGAACTCTACTTAACAACATTTTATACGGTTTTTAAGAGATTGTATCTTTTAGACGGAGGTTTTTGTATTCACTTTTGGTATTGGAATTTAGTTGAAATTCTCTTATTCTTATAGTTCTATGTGAAATTCCTTTTTGAATAAGAACTTGTCACTTTTTTGTGGCAAAATTTGCAAGATCACTTTCTATTTCAACCTTGACGAGATCAGGGACTTCCAAAACATTAACATGACTCCATAGAGGTGAAGGATAAAATGACCCATCATTATTTTTGGTTGAACGTGACATGAAAGTTGAAAGAGAATTGGTTACAAAGGAGAGAAGAAGAGATGGAATACAAAATTTGCATAAATTACCAGTGAATATATGGATTACACGCCAGAGGAAGAGTTGGAGTCAGAAAATAAATGAGAAAACCGTTGGGTAAAAAAAATGAAAGTGTTTGAGTTTACCCAAATTTCTATTTAAAATTACTTTATATTTGCAGCTGTAACTTTAAGTGATAAAGTTTAGAGTTTTTAAATTTAATTGTAAAAAGGCATAACATAAAAGGCTAAAAAGTAACTTTACACCCCGACTGAATAAATTTCTCATTATCTTCTCCATTAAGCTATTTGTTTCCCAACTGCTTTCAGTCCACCATTGACAATTCTAAGTTTCAATTACCCATCTCAATTTTAATGCACCAGTATCCGTGCCGGACATCGATGAGCGGGAGAAAATTAAAGGTCTGACTAACATAGGTGACAAATTGAGGAAATTAATTTAGAAAGCACAAGAGTTTTTTTTTTATGAGAAAGATGGGCGGTACCACTTATTCATTAATAAAAGATCGGATACAAAAGGATGCCGATACAAAATCCACTCTTCACAACTCGGAAAAGAAAGCATAAGAGTTTAATCATGTGTACTACAAATTAATTAAAAAAAAAAAACTAGAAAGCATAAGAGTTTGTTTTTACAAATTGAAAATTTAAATCATTTAGCAATTTGAAGATTCATTGGTGTCA
>CAOJBI010443112.1:0-11033 GCA_948277035.1 Euphorbia corollata
TCCCCTTATAAACACTTTCAACAACTACCTTGAAAGTGATGTGGGATAATTATTTCCAACTTATTTAGCAAACTGAATTTGCATTCCATGGTCTCACTTTGAGCCTTTGGTTTCTCATTCACTACTTGTCCGTTTTGAGCACATAATATACCGTTGGAAAGCTTACGTAGCAAGCTACACGTTTATGTAAAAACATTATAAAAATTATAACTTTAACCCATGTATATTATATCTCAAATTTGACACAACATAATGTACAAAAACCATTTTTTTGTACAATATTTTCCAACAGTTACTTGAGAGAGAAGAGCGGGATTAGATGGCTGAAAAAGGGGGACCGTAACAGCAAATTTTTTCATTGTATGGCTAATGTTAATAGAGCTTCTTCAGATATTTCTGCCATGATGGTTGATGGAGTTATTTCTTCCAACAAAACGGTTATTATAGATCATATTTTGGATTTATTTTCTGGTCTTTTTAAAAATGATAGGGCTGCTCCAGTTGATCTAAGTATTGTTCATGAGGTTATTCCTAACCTTGTTACGGGGGATGATAGCAATTATTTAACTCAACATCCATCCGACGATGAGATTAAGACTTCAGTCTTCGACATGGATCCTCAAAGTGCTTCGGGACCTGATGGTTTTACGGGTTATTTCTTTCAAGAATTTTGGGAAATTGTGGGGCTGGATATTTGTAAAATGGTTCACCGATTCTTTGATGATGGTATCATTTCTCCGGGGCTTAATTCTAACTTGCTGGCTTTAATTCCGAAAATTGATGGAGCTATTCGGGTTGAGGATTACAGGCCGTTTGTTATGATCAATTTTTGTTTTAAAATCATCACGAAAATCATTGCTAGTAGGCTTAGTATCATCGCAAGCCGTATTGTTTCTCATAATCAGTTTGGTTTTGTCAAAGGGCGCAATATCCATGATTGCATTCTTATTGCTTCGGAGGGAGTTAACCTCTTAAACAGGAGAAGTTTTGGCGGTAATGTTGCTTTCAAAATCAATATTCGAAAGGCTTTCGACACTCTTGATTGGTGCTTTATTTTGGAGGTTTTGGATGCTTTCGGGTTTTCTCTTACGTTTAGGGATTGGCTCTTAAATATCTTTGCCTCTGCGAGAATCTCCATTTACACTCTGTCTGGGATTCATGGCTACTTTAGTTGTTCTCGTGAGGTGCGCCAAGGGGATCCTCTTTCTCCAATTTTATTCAGTTTGGCTGAGGATTTTCTTAGTAGGTATTTATCTTTGATGATGGATAATGACAGTTTTGCTCCGATGTTTTTGTCTCGTACGGATAGTTTCCCAACGCATTTACTCTACGCGGATGATGTGCTTATCTTCGGAAAAGCTTCAGTTCGGAATATGCAGGAGATTAAGCGGATTTTTGACTTTTATGGCACTATTTCGGGGCAGCTTGTTAATTGGGATAAGTCGGTAGCTTTCTTTGGTAACTCGGTCACTGCTGGTCAGCGATCTCAGTTGGCTAATGTTACTGGTATTCGTACCAAAGATCTTCCTTTTACCTACCTTGGCGTGCCTTTATTTTCTAGTGCTCATACGGCTCATTTTTACGCCCGGTTCTTCATCGTATTTTGGGGAATTTCTCTACATGGAAAGGGGAATCTCTCTCAATAGCGGGTCACATGGTGCTTGTTAATTCGGTTATTAATGGGTCTTGTCTTCATTCCTTTGCAATTTATCATTGGCCCCGATCTTTGATTAATGAGTTAACTGTTGCTGCTAGGAATTTCGTTTGGTCGGGTTCCACCGACAAGCGGAAAATTGTAGCTGCCCCTTGGAGACTTTGTACCAAGCATTTATCAGTCGGTGGGCTTGGGATGAAGAATTTTGCTGATTTGAATGAAGCTATGTTAGCTAAGCAAGCTTGGGGTTTGATTGTTAATGATGGTTGGGGTTATTCCATTCTCTGTTCTAGGTTTATCAAAAATGATGTCCCTCGCTGGCTTGTTCCTTATTCCTCTAATTGGCGTGTCCTGCGTCCTATTTACTGCTCTCTCCGCCAGCATTCTTTGTGGTTAATCGGTCGCCATTCGAAGCTAAATTTTTGGAACTCGAATTGGATTAATCCTAGTGTTGCGGACCAATTGCAGCTATCTTTGCGTGATCACATGAGCAAAGCGGATCTGGTGGGCTCTTTCCTTGCTGACTCTTGCTGGATTAACTTGCCGATTCTCCCTAGGGATGTTGCGGATAGCATACTTAGCGTGCGCCAAGTGGATGAAGACTCGGATGTTTGCTGTTGGCATCCTAGCACCACGGGAAGCTTCTCGGTTAAGCTTTATTACCTTTATCTTCAGCAGCAGCTCCCGATTATTGACGTTCACAAAAAGATTTGGCAAGGTCCTATCCCCCCTTCCCATTCTCTCATTTTTTTGGAAGGCTATTACGGGCTACATCTCGACCCATGACAAGTTGAGGCAGCGAGGTATTCCCATTGTTTCTGTTTGTGTAGTTTGTGGTTGTTTTATGGAAGATGTTAATCATCTCTTTGTCAATTATTTTCTTGCTAAGCAAATGTGGCATGCTGTCTCTTCTTTATTCGGGCGTTCTATCAATCCTCGGGATACTTTATCTAATGTAGTCGCATCATTTATGCATCATCATTTTAGTTCTCAAATTCAAGTTTTGTGGCATAGCGCTATGGTGCATGTTATTTGGTTAATTTGGAAAATTCGAAACGATATCATCTTTGAGGATCGTCTTCCGAATCTCCATTCCGTTCTCCGTCGTTTATGGAGTGGTTAATCTCATCAATTCTAGAAGCCGGTTGGTTCCTTGGTCGATTCGGATTCGTTGGATTGATTGTTTACGTAAGATGAATTCCATGAATATTTTTGTCTCTCATATCTACAGAGAAGGTAACCGTATAGCCGACGCTTTAGCCTTCTTAGGAATATCTTCAAATTTGTTCTGGTCTGATAGATTACCGGACTGTTGCTTAGGCTTTTATTTTCATGATCGTAGTGGCCGTTCTAATTATCGGTTTGTATGATACTTTTGCCTTGTTTTTTTTTCTTTCTTTTATATTAATATATCTTGAGTTCGGGTTTGTTTTTAGGGTTTCGCGAGGGTGTCAACCTAGTTGGGATGCTCGCCCCCTAAAATCCCCGTCCTCGGCCTTTATTCAAAACTAATCGAGACCTAGAGATTAATAAAAGATTTCTTGATTCAAATATCAGTAGGAAACAAATTTCAAAATAAATTACCTAAAACACTTCCTTTTGAGACGGACAAAAAATTAATTTTTTTACCCATTATTAACAATTTAAATAAAATCATAAATCACAAAAATCCTATACAGTAAAAATAACTTTTGAAGAGACTACGTGAACTTAATGTATACCTAAATAATATACCTTAATGTATAAATAATATTGGAAATTAAGTTGAAAAGATTAGTTTTTTATATGGTATAATACATAGTTTACCCTCTGAACTTGTCTCAATAAACAAAATGCCCCCCTGAACTTTGAAAAGCACCCGATTATCCCCTCAACTTGTAAAAAAGTATCAATATGCCCCCCTAGATGTCATGTGTCACATTCTGGTTGGTTTGACTTTTCAAAATTTTCATTTTTCTCTCTCCACGAGAAGTTGACACGTGGCAATCAAGGGGCAAATTGGTATTTTTTTACAAGTTGAGGGGGTTAACCGGTGCATTTTTGTAAGTTCAGGGGGGAACCGGGTGTTTTTCAAAGTTCAGGGGGGCACTTGATTTATGGAGACAAGTTTAGGGGGCAAACTATGTATTTGACCTTTTTATATTGTATACCGCATGTGTGTGTGTCTATATATATATATATATGATCCTAAATTAATCATTATGAGTGTATTTTTATACAATGATCTTTTGTAAGCACCTAAATATTACAAATTACAAAATCAAAGCCATTCATATGATCATAAAAAGCATACATGGAAATAAACCAAAAGAGAAAAAGCTCATGAACTTCAGAAAATAATGACACACATGTAGTACTCCAAATAATATACCTTAATGTACAACTAACTAATATTGGAAATTAAGTTGAAAAGATTAGTTTTTTATATTGTCTACCGTCGGTGTGTGTGTGTATATATATATATATATATATATATATATATATATATGTATGTATGTATGATCCTAAACTAATCGTTATGAGTGTATTTTTATACAATGATCTTTTGTAAGCACCTAAACATTACAAATTACAAAAACAAAGCCATTCACATGATCATAAAAAGCATACATGGAAATAAATCAAAAGAAAAAAAGCTCATGAACTTCAGAAAATATTGACACACATGTAGTACTCCAAATATCTGAACTTAAAAAAGACCAAAAAATATATACGAAACCCTAAATGGTGTATAAATAACGAGGTTAATGTAACATTGCACCAATAATGCAAAATAAATCAATATTAAATATAAGTGCATAACATAACCAGGAAGCTTCTATATATCTATGCATAAGCTAAGTAGGATTTCTTAAAAGAGTTTCCATAATATATTAAAGCATGAGAAAGATGTTGTAGTCTCTTCTCTTATAGGAGAAGACCCATTTTAGGTAAGAGCTTCTCAGATAGAAAGAAAGAAAGAAAGGCAGACTATTTCTTCATGATCTCCCTTAAATTAAATTTGTTTCTCTTTTTTCATATTTTACTAATTAGTTGATAAGCTTAATTTCCTGTCCATGGTAACCACCACAACTTTAATTCATAAATGTTAGTCTTCGCCATGCATGCAAGTAAGCTTTACTTCATAAAGTTGTAAAGCTTAATTAGATCGCAAATCCAATTGGGAGATCAATTGATTTTTCATGGATCTTGCTAGCTTAGGGTTTCTATGAAAAAAATTAAGCAAACCCTAACTTCTATGCTTTATACATATGGTTTTAGGGCTTTGTAGTTTTTATTGATGAGGAATTCAATGTTATTAATGGCTTTGATTTGTAGTACAGAAGCATACGGTTGACAAGGGAAAGGTGAAGGATAAAGAAATGGATCATCAAGCAGGAGCAGGAGCAGGTGATAGCAACAAGCAGCAAGAGGAAACTTTGCCACCCGGATTTCGTTTTCATCCCACAGATGAAGAACTCATCAATTCTTATCTTATAAACAAGATTTCTGATGCTAATTTCACTGCACGAGCCGTAACTGATGTTGATCTCAACAAGTGCGAACCTTGGGATCTTCCAGGTACTAGCTCGTTCTTTATTCAACTTCAAATTTTACCCACAAAAAAGACGCAATATCTAGAAAACATAAAAAAAAGTTGCTATATATGTTACTGTTTGATGTAAATGAGAGGGCTTTTGCCTATTTAGAGAAGGCGGACCGAACGGGCATTTTTTGCAGTGCTTGATTTTGGTGAAATTCTTGCCATATTTTCATTGGAATCAGCGTTCCGGGATGAATACATCGTTTTTCGGGCAAAAAATATCGTTTAGGCCCTCAATTTTACGTTTTTGTGTTTTTTTGGACTAAATTGCAAATTCCTAAAAGTTTGTTCGTTTGTCTTTTCATTTCACCGTTCTGCATAAAGGTTTTTGGGGCTATAATTAGTCATTTGTTTATGTCAATTTCAGTTTTGAAGAAAATAAAGTTTCAGTTTGAGAATTTTTACAATTTTTTTAGATTTTGCGATTTCTAAGCAAATTGTGAAGAGTCGAACTTTGTTGTTGTTGCGATTTCAACAATTTGCGACTATAAACCGTTCCCTTATCGAATTTCACTGCGTCACTGTTGTAAATTTGTGCAAGTATGTATATGACCACAAAATATATAGGTAACATAATTTTGCTTGCATACTTTATTACTTATACATGTTGCTACTATATAAATCAGATTTTGTTGGTAAAAATTTATTTGAAAATGATTCTTTTTGTTGTCAAATTTAACGTCTCTTGTTTTATGGATCTAAACAATTAATTTAATGCAAAATCCAATTACTGTTGCTAAAACTTTCAGGGTAACAATATTACTAACTAATTTTGTGCAAGCTTTCAGTATTCTGATGAGTTGTGATATAATTCTACCAAAAATAGACAAATTAATTAGTTGTAGTATTATGGTTCAGGAAAGGCAAAAATGGGAGAAAAAGAGTGGTACTTTTTCAGCCTAAGGGACAGGAAGTACCCAACAGGAGTAAGAACAAATAGAGCAACAAATACAGGATACTGGAAAACTACAGGAAAAGATAAGGAGATCTTCAACAGTGCAACATCTGAGTTAGTTGGGATGAAGAAGACATTGGTTTTCTACAGAGGTAGAGCTCCCCGAGGTGAAAAATCCAACTGGGTTATGCACGAGTATCGTCTCCATTCCAAGTCTGGCTTTCGGACCTCCAAGGTGTACATATATTTTTTTTCAACATATATAAAACATCCTTTTGATGTATTCACTAAATGAAAAATATATAGCAGGACGAATGGGTAGTATGCCGAGTGTTTCAGAAGAGTGCAGGTGCTAAAAAGTACCCATCAAACCAGTCAAGAGCTTACAACTTAGAAATGGGTCCCAACATAATTCCCCAGCAACTCATCCAGACAGATAACTACCAGTTCCCTGTTGGAAGGAACTTCATGAGTCAAGCTGAACTTGCTGAACTTACCAGGACTTTCAGACCTGCTACTGCTACTGCTTCTAATTTACCTCTTCAAACTCAACTCAACTATCCCGTTGGACCTGGAGGATGCTTCACCATTTCAGGTACATACTTGCTTTTCTTTTTAATTACATTTCTGTCATATGTATAAAATCACATGGAATATGCATGTAAAAATAGAAAACTATTTTCAGGGTTAAACTTGAATCTGGGAGGAAGTACAGGTGTGCAGCCTAATATGTATAGGCCAATTCAGGCTCCTCCTGCAGTATTGAATCAGCAGGATGTTCCGCCTTCAATGATGAGTAGTTCAAGTTTCTCGGCCGAGGGAGCTGCCTATGGTACTCCTGCAGATATCAGCAACGGAAACAACAGATTTGTTGGAGTTGAACATTGCATGGAGTTGGATAATTATTGGCCTCCTTACTGAGAGATTATTATAATTTCACTCAAAACCAGTGACTATTTAAATAGACAATGTTTGTTTGTTAATGTAGATTTTGAAGTAAGTTTTATTTGTTGGAATCATTATTTAGTTTCCATATTTTGTCTTGTGTTAGAATTAGCTATTCAGGGTGCCGTGTGGGTCAAATAACCCAGCACTAGCTATTAGACTGTTATATGTCTGTGCACTAAACAGAATCCCCTTTTCGATGCCAGTTTTGAATGTCCTCTTTCACTTATTTACAAGGAAATAATATGTTTAGGTTAATTTCTCATTACAGACAAAAAACTGTTCGGTCCCATATACTACGGTGAAATCAGATACATAATACCAAAGTTAAAAAAACAAATCATTTGGTGACGAGTATTCATTGATTCAATCAATGAGTTGATAAAGGTGCAGATACACCTGTTATGAATAGGTGATATCTGATTTGGCATCCCCTGTGCGATTGAAATACAATATTTATTTAGCGGTTTGGATCGGGCTGTATATTGTGTGCAACAAGATTAGGGCATGAGGCGTTGAGCTGCAATGATCCCTTTAGTTGGGTAAAGAATATTTAGCTGTCAAAACTCCAATGATTAGAGATCAGCTACAATATGTCCAAATCAAAAATCAACGAATGAAAATCGTAGGCTCCCATAACTACAATCTCTCAGGCGGATTGTACAAGTAAATTCACGTGTGAATGAACAATAATTCACAAAAAAAAAAAACAATGAATTACAAATCTATAATTAACAGACAACCCATATTACATCTATAATTTCCACCAGGATGTCTCATTCTGTTCTGTGAAAAAGGACTTGTAAATCAATTTTCACAATGAGAGAGAATATGCAAGATGTCCAAATTCAATGCCAACATCTTCATCGGTATAGAACTCTGCAGCCCAGACAACACGTGCAAAAAAACTGCATCTCCCAATCTGCAAAAATGAGAGGAGGTTAAGACTTGTAGCATGGGGCATACAAATGCATGGTATCATTTTTTAATATACTCAAATATACTGCCACGCAAATACAACTTGGGGCATACACATGCTAATGAAACTATTGCCAAACCAGTGTTCCACTCCACAAACGAGTCAAAAGGCAATAGGGGCTAAGAGCTGAAATTTTATGGCCTTGCCGAACAATCGAGCTCTCTCTTACCGTTCTACTCATCTCTCCATTTCATGATTCATATGTGTTCCTAATTTCAATCACATTAAGCAAGTTAATTGGGAGAATAAAACAGTAGACTATGTTATCATCGCCAGGAAGAAGACTAGTAACTAGGACAGGAGGCAAGCATCCTAGGCATATTTAGAACTACATATGCTGAAGGTAGAACTCAAAATTACAAACTTTCCGCAACAATTCGAATTATCAACCTAGCACACAATTCAAGTGGCCTGAAACAGCTATCACATACATAATGGTGGCTACAACAAATGAAGTCCAAGAAAAATTAAACATACCGAGAGTGCCAGCAAAAACCTTGTGGAAATCTACTTCTCTGGATGCCCCCTTTTAGCCTTCCGGCGAGAATGGCTGTGGTTAGAGTGTCGGGGATGTTTCTTCGCCTTTTTGCTGTTAAGTTTAGGAACAGATAGACAAAAGACACAAGTAACAAATATTAGCCAAACCCATTATAATTGGAACGCATAACCAACAATATGGATCATCAACCTGAATAAACAAAAAATTAGAAGACAAATCAAGAAACTGACCAGAAAATGGTAGAGAATACCCTAAACAAAATTATTATAGGTAATGCCAGCAAAGCAGAAGCCTGCAGTTAGTAAAAATCAAGTCACAAAGTCAAGTTTCTAGGCAACCATGTGTTGGTTAAGGAAACAAGATAATAGAGAGCCAATAATCCGTTACCATAAACCAAATGAACTCCTTAGTTGCAAGAGGTCTTGTCAACTCATGTTTATGCAGAGTTTCATGCATGGAGCCTTGCACCTACAGAAAACACAATAAACAGTTTAAAACTGTTGAATTATACAAAATGACTATAAGAAATATGATTTGTGTTTGTGGCCGTGTATAAAGAAGTCCTACTTAATTAACATACTCAAACTAAGCATCACATAACAAAATTTGATTTCAAATCATCAGCAACTGCACCTGATTGTGGTAAGTGGTTGCTGACTCCAGAAACTTCCCATAGGCAAGAATTGCCTGATTTGTGTAGGGTTTCAAAGTCACCCTAACTTTCTCAAAATGGGGTTTTGTAACAGTGACAACCTGATCAACGTATGGTTTACTGAATTTCTTTGCTTCCTGTTATATGGCAACAAACTTCAGATGCAGCTTAAGACAAAAAAATACATTTAAAAATATTCTACATGATAAAAGAATACCTCCAAGTAAGGATCAATAGTTTCCTGTGCTCTGATGATGTGAGGAGTAACTGTAGTCTTTGAATTTTCATATATTTCAAATGTTCTTGCAGTAAGTGATTGCACATGTGGTTCAACACGAGTAGCTATGAGCAACCATTGTTCCTTTACAGCAGGGATATATTTCTGCAAGCAAAAGTACAGGGACAATCAGTACATCCAATTTCTCAGATGCTAAAACAATCAATCAGTTTTACATAAAAGGTGAAAGCTAGAGCAGAAAAGAAATAAAGTAATCCTTATCAAATAATGATAACAACAATAAAAATAAAAGAATAAGGAGACTAATGAAATTGATGGTAATATCTCCAAGCCAATGTTTTTATAGTTTAAGGCAACGTTTCAGTAACCTCATTAAAATTTTACTTTCAAGCAACTTATCAGTAACCTAATAGAAAGAACACTTAAAAAACCTAGTCAGAATAAAGCAGTAACAAGAATCTCATCAGTCATCAAGAATTGCAATCTCTATTTTACAATAGCCAAACGATAAAGCGTAATAGAGTAAGAGCTTACAGTTTTAATTGTTTCAATATGGGGTTGGGCCAACT
Source organism: Euphorbia corollata (assembly GCA_948277035.1). Classification (NCBI taxonomy): domain Eukaryota; kingdom Viridiplantae; phylum Streptophyta; class Magnoliopsida; order Malpighiales; family Euphorbiaceae; genus Euphorbia; species Euphorbia corollata. The sequence goes on from CAOJBI010443112.1 coordinate 10,015, forward strand.
TCTCAACATGGACTTTTTTCTCCAAGACCTAAAATACAAATTAGTACTACTTTTTAGTGAGAACAATTTAATAAGGAAAACAAAATTCCGATGAAGGAAGTGTTTGAACCCATGTTAAGCCTCAAAATACCTTCTGCTTAACCATTTTAAGGGCAGGCTTTCCATGCTCATTCCAATGTGTCTGCACCAAAGACTGCAGAATTAAACCTAGTGAAATGAGAATTTTGAGTTTAACTTTTTTTTTAAAAGCACCATTGGATCCAATTACCTGTACGTGCACAAGGTGTCTAGCAAGCCAAGGAGGTAGCCATGAACCATGAACCTAAGAAAATGTCATAAAACTATTAATGGGCCGGCCAAATTCCTAGTCCACATGTTATCACATATAAGATCAATAGATCATGCAAGCCACATAATTTTGAGCAACGACAAGAAGTCAGGCATAGCATCCATGCTAAGGTTATTTTAAGAGGAAGCAATGTTCTAGTGAAGACTTCACCTATTCTCATCGAAATGCGCATGCGTTAAAATGTCCTCACACATTGACCAACAATATTATGAAAATATATAAAGCCAAATGTTGAAAAACTAAAGAAGAAATATTTGTATCTTCTTGCAACAGCTAATTAATTCTGAAATTGCACAAACTTGCATTTAGCAGTGATTAACTGTTAGTTGTTACTTATTAGCATCAAGTTTTTCTTAGCCGATTATTATGCCTTGAAAACAGTTCTTACCTTTCTATATTTCCTTTGATTTAGGAATAAATTGATTCTCATTTATTGCTGATTGATTCTCATTTATTTGTTGTAATTCTCTGCCTAATCAGGCACTTGTATTCTCCCTATTTAAAGGGCATTGTAAATCAATAGAGAGCACGGAGAATCATCTTTTATGGTATCAGAGCTACGGTTCTGAAATTTTTTCTCTCCTTTTCTGAATCTGCTCTTCCTTCTTTTCCAAGTTGTTTCCATCATGACTAAAACTGATGCACAACCCGCTGCTTCAGCACCACAAAA